>JAALXH010000227.1:0-158526 GCA_012977735.1 Fusarium tanahbumbuense
ATCAGACATCGAGTTACACGCATTTAGTGGGGGGAAGACGGATGTATCCGTCAAGACGAGTCGATTGAACGAAGTCAGACGAGCGGATCAGAAAGTAACAACAATGGCTGCTATCATAGATACCCTAATGACGGAGTCTAATAGTTCTGGTGTCTAGATGTAATTTATATCTATAGAACTGAATAAATGAATAATGAATACCAATTACAAACATGTTACTCATTTTGTTACATCAAAGATGATCTAGTGTGGCAACACAACTAGTCTGACTAGACTCTTTTTGAAAGCTAGTTTTGCCGTACTTTTCCATCCCTCCACAGAGTCGAAACAATCCGTGTGACCAATGTTATCTAGTTGCTATTGGTCATAGTCTCGTGACTCATGTGTCAAGAAGGTTCTCGTCTCAGCACGCGGTGATTGCGGCGAAGTTGTCTTGGCGAGTTTCACGGTCTATCTCAACACCTCGACGTAATAAAAGGTAAAAGTCACATTCACCAAGTACCCAGTTTTTCGGGAGAATAGTCCTGATAATTTTCAATAGTTGCTTTCACCTGTGGTTTATATAAACCCAGAACTCATAGAGTTGAGAGCGAGTTCAGGGTAGTGGACGTGACGTGGCAGAGACTATACCCCACTATCTCGCGATTGTAAAAATACCATTGGCTGAATAATACTCTACTAAGTAAGCCCACTTTGTGGAAATAAGCTTCGGCTTAAAATGACGTCTGACAAATTTGTTTTGATCTTGTATCCCTATTTTCACTCTACGCGTCTTATCATCATCTTTTCAACTCGAGGAACTCGTTTTACTCCCTCAACCCCTGCTCAACCCTTTCATCTAAGTTCTCACAAGGTCAGGCACGTGTTTTCCGTTCCTATCGGACCCTCAACACGACGCGTCGTCGCCGCTTATTAGTGATCGTTTTAACTCCCTTCTTCAACTCAATCAACTGCAACCATGGGCGTCCGCAAACGATCTCGATCTGAGAGCCAGAGACAAGTTCAAGATCACCCGTTTCAAATCATATACCCCAAAACTATTCCTAAACCCACAGTCAAAGATGGTCGTCCAGTACGCAGACGTGTCAGGATGCAAAGTTTTCCCTTCACATGTTCCGGGACACATAGCCTAGACCTTCTCCACTCTGTCAAGCCTACAGATACCTGGTACAACATGACAAGCTATAAGAGCTTTGTTCTCAGTGGTGTTAAACATAAACTGGGCGACTTCATCTTTCTTGCGAATGAGCAAACTATAAAGCGCAGGAAGGTGGATGAGGACCAAACACCACAAGAGGATGAGGAATGGGTAGCGCGTGTTCTTGAGGTCAGAGCCTCTGACGCGAATCACGTCTATGCACGCGTACACTGGATGTATAGACCCGAAGAACTCCCGCCAGGCACGTTGGACGGTGGCAAGAAGATCCAAGGCTGTCAATCATACCACGGGGAAAAGGAGCTAATCATGTCGAATCACATGGATATTGTCGATGTTTTGAGCGTTTCGGGCCCTGCTGAAGTAAAGTGCTGGAGCGAAGAAGAAGATAAAGAGACGCCAGAGGGACTTTTCTGGCGTCAGGCGTTTGATTGGCGTTCTTCGCGTCTGATGTCGCTCGACAGAATATGTACGTGCCGATCGCAACCGAATCCTGAGAAAGCATTGGCTCTATGTACAAATTCGGTCTGTATAGCAGACCAGAAGAAAGTGGTGGAAACTTGATAGTAGGATGGCGTTTGTAATCTAGGACTACTGCTTTTTAATAAATACTCTGTCATTTGGAACCGTTCCTATCTGAGAAATTCTTGGCTTTCATAACTTGACTCGTATCACTATTCACTTACCTGCCTGTAGATGAAGAATTCTGGTAACAGTGCAGTATTATTTAGAGTTGCGTCCTTAGAAGTAAGAAGAAGAGATCTAATGTACGGCATTGAAACCATTTGAGCTTTTCCGAAGCGCAAGTCCCGAGGTATACAGATGAAAACGACACAATGATAATCACAGGTTATGACGGCATTAGTACAATAATCTCATAAATACATCTATTTCCTAAATCAAGTTAGTCCTGACAAAAAAGCTGGCTCAGAGGTATCTTGCATACCCATCCTGATTTGCGTCATCATTCTAAGGAAGACAGTTAGGGTCAACACACCTCGCTGCATCAACTTCAGATCCTAGTCCTGGGAGCAAGACTTGGAAGGTACCTGAGCCAGTATAAATGTCTTCTCCGTTTTCCAGAAATACCTTAATAACGTAAGCAACGCTGAGAAGGTTGGCCTAGCTATAAGCACACAGTTATCTATTGTTCAGAATAAAGACTGACCTCCGAGGTTCTGACTTTAGATAGCTAATCTCTAAGCCTTTAGTGTAAACCAAAATTCCGTTGGTAGTCATTTGCAGGAGATGCCCGATGTTGAATATGAATACGTACCAGATAACTACCATTCATTATGATATACAGCATAACTGCCTCAACTCAGCCCATGACCTATCCCCAAAGCCGAGGAACCAGTTGCTATAGGTCATATCTAAGTCCTGAAGAAGCAACGACGTCATGTCGGTCGCATTACGTGTTCAATATCTAGTATATTCGAGGTAGTTTCATTCGGGGAACCACCATGCAATTCAGGATTCGATCCCATGTGGTTCAGCAATCTTGTTCTCTTGGCTGAGAACAATAGCCAATGATAAAACATGATTGAATCATGTGTAATGGTTAAACTTGATCTTGCACATGGAAGAATGGCCCCACGTCTCATCGCCGATGGCTGCCTTGCCTTCTACATTGGTCCTTTTGCATGCAACTTGAATCCTTTTGGATTACAGTGCCACCTCTGCCTTGGACCGGATGATCGAAGGAACCAAGAAATAGTTGTGACTCAATACGATATCAGAATGAGTTGATAGGCAAATCCTTCACTGATCCTACAGAGGAAGTCTTTTAAAATCTTAACATGATGGGCACACTCAAATGGCAGGTAGCTGAGTGCGCTCGGCAGTGTTAAGTTATTTCTTGTACACCACCGTAACTACGGCACCCACAGTCACTGCAACCATGAAAACATCCCCTCAGGCTCAGCCCAGCGATACCTACTATCGAGAGGCTTTTTAACTCAATAAGGCTAGCCATTCGAGCTGATGTGGTCTGTCAGGCAGGCAGAGCTGAGGAGATTTTAACTCAGCCAAGCCTCACAGGATCACCCGTGCACAATCCTTCCGACGGTAAATCCGGATCAGAACCCAGACACTTAATTCCTGGTTACATTCGGCAAATGGATAGAATCTGCTAATATGAACGCGTCACACTTCGGCCAGTCAAAAGGGATGAGTCAGTGAAATTCATCGTCGATGGTTCTAGAAGGACTTAAGCTTAAAAATGTCTCTATCAAAAACAAATTACTACCATGGAGAGAAGAGAAGATGAATAATAAGATCACAGGGAAGACCGGCACAATAATGACCATCTATATGACTACCAACTCAACAGTTAGATATTAATTGAAGGATATGCCATCGGTCCATGGTTCTTTAGAACTACTGATAGGGAGGCTGAAGGAAGTCTACGAATTGCCAAGACGTTACCAGCAGGAAAGGCAATGTTTATGCATGCTACTCTACTCTGATCAATCGGTTGATCATTATTTAGCCAAGCTTTTGATGCCGGACAACCTCAAAAGTTCTCGCTTAGTGCTTGGAAAAGGATTTAAGGTGATGTAAGAGCGGGTCATTTGCGAACAACCCCATGGGCTCAGACGTCCAACTCCAGACTCCACATTCGACGATCGCGATCAAAGCCTCAATAGCATGCGACGTTGTACTATCGGGGCCCCAGCATTTTAACCTAAATTCTAATTAAGGCAGCCAAGTTGGGGTCGAATGAGTTGGATATAAAAGCCTTCTGAGTAACCGCTTCTCAAAGAGGTCATCAGCTTCAACTCATCAGTTCTTCTACGACTCAAACAATAATTGAACCCTCAGTTTCGATTTTACGACACGACTTTCAATCACTTATAAACGACCAAAATGACTTTCTCTCTCCGATCCGTTGTTTTCGCTGCCGCCATGGCCCTGAGCTCTGCTCCCTTCTCCTCTGCTGCTGTATGCAAACCTACCTTTCACTATCAACATACACTAACTGACCATCAATTTAGCCCCGTGACGAGAGCAAGCGCTTGAACAAGCGTGGTGATACTATCACTATCATCGACGGCTCCTGGAGCGCTCCTTGCGGTACAAACACCTGCTGCACTCCTTTCTGCAAGGCAAACTTCGAGATGGACAGCGGAGACTGTCCCGATGGAGCCACCAAGGAATGGGCCGGAAACTGCATGGATGTCTTTGACGGGAAGACCAAGGCCGGCGATAGGCAAAGCTTCACCACTGGTGGCTGTGACGGTTGGTCTGTCTTTTGGGAGGGAGGCGCTGCGGATGGAGGGAAGTTCATTACTGTCGAGAACGACGAGACTGGAAAGTACTACCAGTACTTTGTTGAAGGTTGCAAGAAGACGGAGTTCCACTGGGATCCTTACCAATGCGCTTCCATTGGCGGTGGATGTGACGCTAAGATCTCTGGTCGAGGCACCAACCCTGACAAAGCTGGAGGAAAGTAAGGGCCATACCAGTATGGATTCCAGGGTCTGTCTCGAGCTTTATAACTTTGTATATAGTCTTCAATTCGTCTTACACGATTATCTTGAATCTGACTTATCTCGCTGATTCTGAGAGAACGTTCACAGAGACTTCCTGGGCAAAAATATTTCCGTCCTCTTATTATATCACCAGTTCAGTCTTTTTGAAAGAAAGACCGTTTGAGTCTTTCGTTTAATAGCAGCAGCCCCGTCGTAATCAACCGCACCAACCAAGTCTAATAAAGCCCAGCTGCTTACTGTACGAACAACATCACCCCACATCACGCCCTGCAACTGACAAGTCGCCATAGGATTCAATGTCAGAAGTAAAACTCTATTCCTCCAACTTCAATCTTCAAGTTAATCGGAATATCGCCAGGAAGTATGAAGACAATCCTGTTACTCGGAGGCATGACGCCGGACGTCACAGCCCTTTACTACAACAAGATCAACACAGCCGTAAGAGCCCAACTCGGAAACCGCACTGCGGCCTCGTTATACATGTATAGTGCAAACCTCGAAGACATGATCCAACATGCCATGAAAGGCGACTGGTCATCGTTCGCGTCAACATACGAAGAGCCCATTAATCTGCTGGGAGAAAAAGTTGACGGGGTCGCCATCTGCGCGATTTTGGCACACAAGGTCGCTGCGCGCTTATCGGATGTTGCGGCAGCTTCAAGCGTCCCTCTTCTCCACATCACAGACTTCCTCGCAACCCACATCACAACGGCCCATCCCGGAGTGAGGAAGCTTGGTTTACTCGGTACCAAAATCTCTATGTTGGACTCTGAGGACCCGGACTTTTTCGTCGGTCGTTTGCAAAGCACTAGCTATGGATTCCAAGTTATCGTTCCCGAAACTGAGCAGGATGTTGAGGAAGTGAATACAGGTATGCTAGAAGAGGTTGCGAAGGGAGTTTCATTCGTTACAACATCAACAAAAGCCATGTTTATCAACCAAGCAAAGAAGCTCGTGGCTAGAGGGGCCCAGGTCATAATTCTGGGGAGCACGGATCTTGGCTTTGTTTTAAAGCAGGAAGACCTTGGGGATGTTCCTGTGATTGAGCCAGCAGCCGTGCATGCCGAAGGACTAGCAAGATGGATTTGTGGCGATGCCAAAGTTTGAACAGTGTTCTAGACTGTTAGATCTGGCATCCGCCTGTTCCCTCTTACAGCTATTCTAGGATATATTTCACGGCCATTGGGGAGATAGGGTTCTAGATACAATCAGTAGTCGGTTCCCTGACTTCTACTATTGCCCATATCGATGACTGTTTAGCTGCGCTACAAACCTATCCAGCGTGCTAGTATTTCTCAATAGTTAAAAAAAATCGGCACCTCAGTTCGGGGCCAGTACAAAAGAATATGTAGCCTAATAATAACCTCTAAAAGGTTGCGGTTTTGCCTCGAACCCGCTTTCAAACTGTTTATCCACTGTTTCAGACCCTTCACTGCTCTTCTTCCTTGCACCAAAAAATAGCCTTGCTGACTCAGAGTCTCCATCTCGACTTTCACATGATTCAGTGCCTTTATCCTCTGAACTGCTGGGCCTGTTGGTAAAAGACATCTGGGAAATGGAATGGTGCAATTGTCTGTTCCTAAACAATGCCAGCCTTGCTGAAACCTTCGAGGTTTCCTTGGTAAGTGGTACATCTTCAGGCACTGGTAATTCACAAGGCCCTTTGTCATCATCCATATCCGCAACGGTTGTGCGAGGAGACAAGGGTGTATCCTGTGTAAAGAGCTCTCTTGGGAATCCACTAATGGAGAAAGAGGGATTGACGGATCTGTGGGATGGATCTGAGACTTGGGAATAACTGTATCCTCCGGGCTGCAGACAGAGGGACAGACGTGTTAGACTCGATTCGTGAGTGCCATCAATGACAATGTTTGTTGGCAAACGGAATGTACCAGAATGGCACATCTCGTAGATAGTATCAACGGGAATAGTCACATCATGCTGCCTCTGAAGAGAAGTACCGTAGTCCTCCTCTAAGATGAAGAAAGGTGCGAAATCACTGCCCCGGATGTGGTCTCTTAGAACAAGGCCAAGACCTCTTAAATCTCGACTCCCTTCATCGAAACGGCAGATGATACTGCCTAGTTATGTTCAGTAACAGAAATATCAGTGGATAAGTGACAACCTACCAGAGCATTTGTATAAACCAGTTTCTTTATTTTGAGGATCAGTACCTGTCCTCTCAAAATAAAAACAACTAGCGACAAGCTTATGTGCAACCATCTTGATTTCATGGTTCTCGCTTATTTCGTTCATAGCATGTCGCTCAATATTCTCTATCTCTTCCGCATCATCGAAACTGGGCCTTTTATCTGACCACCTGACGTTGATCCGCATGTTGCGGTTTTCATCGGACACTGTTAATAGGTTCTCGGTGGCAGTGACCTTCTCAACATAGCTGTTCCACATGTCTTGGCTGGCGCTCTGATCGTCGACCAGTGGATTATTGTTTCTCCACATAGTAGTCAAACTAGCAGAAGCCCACTGTTGCGAGGGAGAGATAACCCTGGTGAGCTTGGTGGCACCAGGAATGTCCTGCGAGAATGTGCGTTTGGACTTATGAGTTGTACGAGACTGTGTGTAGCCAGTTCCGAGTGATAGGAGAATATCTGGTGCCCAATGACTGACCTCCCCCCAAAGGAGTCTTCGTTCGTGGTCTGCAACATAGGCTGGGCATGGATTATGTATGGCGCCATCTGTATACTGTGTTCCTGTCGTCTCCTGCAAGAGTGGTTTAAAATAAGGTGGTGCAGCAGCCGTCGCCCTTGCAGCCTCCCAAACCTTTATTTCTCTGGTAGATTCATGTGGACGGATGAATTTGTATGGAGCTGAACAGTCAGTCAAGAGAAACTACAAGGCATCGACGCTCAAGACTTACAAGACTCATGTTCGCTCTCGGTATTATAATTGGATAGTACCGCTGGTCTGTTCTCGCTAGCCAAGGTTGTAGTAACAGCAACTCGTATTGACGTTGAGTGATCGGGCCTCGAACCACCATACAAGAATGAGTGCTGGTCAAAAGCAGACCTTAAGCCTTTTTCCAGGGGCTTCGTCTTGTACTGGCTCTTCCTGCTAACAGCTGCAAAGGCCTTCGGCAATCTGGAAGTGAAGGCCTGCTTGCAAAGGCTTTTGAATTGTTCTCTACAGTTAGCGACAGTCCAACGCTTGACACCAAGACCGAGAGCAATAATTCCACCAGTACTGCGGTTGTCAGCTTCCATCAGCAAAGGACCAACGTCAATACTAACCTTGAGCCAACGATGAGGTCGAAGAAATTCTGTATCGGGATGTGACCGCCCAGTGTGTTTTCAATCGCTTGAAGTATGACGATTTCGACAATGGATCGCACGCCACCCCTAGTTGTTTGTTAGATTTAATTGTCCCGGAGATACATGGGGTCACCTTACCCATCTAAGCAGAGAACCCGTACACCAGCCTCGTCTGGTTTAAATCTGATACGTGCAGGCTTGGGCCACAGTGTTTCCTTCTTATGTAATGGGCAAAAGTTCATATGATACAAACCCTGCCCGATGCTCACACCATGGGCTTGAACACACGCTTTGCAGAGCACATGCCCACAGGGAAGAATGTTTTCGGGGATCCTCCGAACGCAACACAGGCAAGTCAAATTGCTTCTGATCTTCGAAGCTGAGCTATCAGCAGTACCATAGAATTTGGCCATAACGTTGGCAAGGTACCTGGGGATTGCGTTCTTCTCTGAATCGAATCGTTGTAAACGATCGTCCAGCTCTCTTATGTGCTTGTCAATCTGATTGATCCAATCTGGAAAGAACTCGTCTGCGACAAAGGTTGACTCGTAAGGCCCACGAGCAATGATTCTTCCCGACATAGCTTGGTGCCCTTTCTGATGCGAATTCCTGGCATTCTGGCATGCTTCTCTTTGATGAATAAATGAGCAGCGAAGCCATTGGTCACAAAACACTTGTATAGCTTCATCTAGTGAATGACGATAAGTGTTGCGTAGCAAATGTGAGTAGGAGCCTAGTCTGTGTAAGTGCATGTCGACATCTAAGATTCATTTGACCGTTGGTTTTACCTTGTATCTTTTCCCTTGTTGCAGCCAGCATGATGCAAGAGGCGAGGGGAAGACTTAAACTCGTAAACAAGTCCTTGACCCGGGTGCGACGTCGACCTGCGTGGTTATACATAGTGACGATGAGGTTAAGGATGTGTCCCCCTAGGGTTCGGGGCAGAGGTGTATGTCGGCGTGCTTCCTCTATGAAGTCGAAGGGCTCGTCAAGACTTACCGAGAAATGGTCGTAGGCAGCGTTCACATACTGGGGTAACGCTTCAGCATTAAGTAGCATGCGGACCTTCTTCTTTCGGGCATGCGACTGTGCGCATTTGCCGAGGATCGTGCCATACAGCTGCCCAATTTGCTCGTCCATCCTCATATAGCGACCTTTAGCCGGCATTCTCACCACTGTCACGGAGGAGTAATAGTATTCGAGCAGTCCCTTGGTTGTCCTTATATCTTTGCCCAAACCTGCTAGTCTCTCCAACTTCTCTCTTAGAGCTGGGACTTGATGGACAGAGTCTTGGTAATCATCAAGCAAACCCTTTGTAGCCACATCGGGATTCCATTGTTGATCGTCGATACTGGTATCGGTATAGTTTGCAACTATGACGACGTGTGGTAGTGTTGGTTGGTTGAGAGACTTGTCAATCGACATGGCGGCCCAATCAACCAACTGTGTCAAAACCTCTGTCTGGAATGTCCTGGGTGAGTTAAGGGTTAACAATCGTCACACTCTATGATATGTGAGGTAGTGCTTACCTGACCTCGCGAAGTACGAACACCACTACGTCGGAGAAAGTGTAGAGGATCCTTGGAAACAGACTTGTAACTGCATACTCGCGCGATTGCATCCTGGGATTGTCTGCCCATGTGATTCTCTTCCGAAGGACATTTTTGACCAGCTTCCCGGACCTCTTGGCGCTTTCAACTTTATCACGACAGGCAAGACCGCGAGGTGCATTCTCGCCGCCCGTCATGCCCTCGCAATCGGCATATAACACAGGGCTTTGACTGTGGTATGTCCCAGGATCCTCATACAAATGGACATCGCCAGTGGTGGGAATATTATCACCGACGAGACCGGGAACTGGAGCATGTATGTTGGTAAATCTGTCCGTCTTTGCTTGTTGGCGATCGATCAGCATCTTGATGACCGTGCTCTTTCCAGCACCTTATCCATCATGTCTGGTCAGTAATATGACGGGAAACAGGCACGGAGGACATACCTGTCTGCCCAACGAACGATACCAGTTGGGGGAACCGCTCTGTAAACGCTCCCATCTGGCTCTCACGTAGAATGTCAACTAGTCTGTTCGAATAGTGAAGATATGGTTGGTCTTGCTCCTTTGTGACCCCAAACCAGGTAGTATTCATATCGTTCGTGTGTCGTCGATGTTGTTCTGCGGCAGTTGGTTGGCCAAAGATTTGCTGTAGCCGGCGAACGATGTCTTCGTCGACCATTTCGTGCTGTCGACCATCGATGCCGACTTTTCCTGGCTGGTACGAAATCGATAAGTAACTGATCACAAACAATCGGACCCAAGATTAAAAAGAACACAAAAGGTTTGGACAATGGATTTCTTATTACTTACACGATGCGGTCTCTCTTTAGGCCAGCACTCGCCGCAAAAGAAGTCGTCGCATTGTACACATTTCCAGGCTTTAGAGGGGCCATTGCAAACACAGCATAACATCGGCGGCAAGGAGTGATGTCGTGAAAAAGTCGTCGTTTGGCTTATTGGGTCGGCAGAAGAGATCGTTGGGGTTGACTCAGAATACGAAGTCTTTGGAGGCACCGGCGGTCGATACTCGCCCTGGAACTCGGCATCTCTTGGTGAGACCACCTCTGGTAAGGTGGAGTATTGTTGGAATGGCTCCATGATACAATTAGGAAACTCTCCTGGTGAAAAAGACCAAAAGTCACAGACTTCGGAGAGAGAATCGTGTTCACCCACAACAGTGTGTTGCTTAGCGGTGGTGGTTGCAGGAGGAGAATCAAGTCTGATCCATGGCTTGGAAGTGGGTTGTGCCTTCGCCCAAAAGTAGGCTGGGTGGCTTGAGCAATCCGAAACAAGGTCATGCAGGTATGAGGTGATATGACAAGTATAACTCAAGCACCCAGGGTCATAAAGCCTACCGCGAGCCTGATTCCCCATTCGGCTAGCCAAAAGCCGACCAACAGCGAGTTCATTATAGGAATTGCGAAAATGGAGAATAATGAATTACATCTAACCGATAGGACAAAGCACGATAGCTCAAGCTGGAGGTTTCCGAATTTACTCAGATCTACGTTCAGATGTCTACCATTATCAGGATGCTCCCAATACCTTCCAGCGCTTGGAAACAAAATCAGGCTCTGACCCCCTCCATCCCGCAGTCGATAGTTTCTTAAACTAGTGACTTGGCCTGCAAGCCACTCACCCAGCCTCAGCCATGGCACACAAGTGGCAATGGTGAGCTGTATGAAGTCCTCTTACAGGCTTTAATCCCCATATGCTTCAAATCACTGTTGCGAGATCCCCAGGCTGTCCACAGGGTGTCTAAATCGACAGTCACATGAATAATCGTCAGAATACCGCCATTTTCAGTACGAAGAGATTCATCAACGTTACGGCTTAATTAACATAGAGAAAAGAAAATAAAACCGGGTTCCCCGCTTGCCAACAAATTCCTCAATTTGTGTCACCCCATCCGCGTGAGGCGTAGATCTCTAGTCCCCTCATCATAAGCTGAGACGAGATGCTTACCTTCATGCATGGTTTACCGCTTTCAACACATTACGCTACTGTTTCCAAAGCATTGAATAAGTGATACAGAGGAGATCGGGCACAGCCCGTTTTTAAGGCTTAGTACACTGCCTCTCAGTGAGGCTCTCGGCACCCAATTGGAACCACTTCTTGCCCGTCTCCGCAAAAATGGCCATCCTCTTCTGTTCGGGCTTATACAAGGGCCAGGTATTGCCCCCTCTGTCAGCCGGGCTCTTGTTAGGATTCTTGGCGAATGAGAGCCAGAGATCTATCGTCGTCAGCTAAGTTTTGGCAAGATCTGTCCCTAAACTTACCTTGCATTCCCAGGGCGACTTGCCACTCGTACTCGGTAGAGTTGCCACGGTACTCATAGTGGGTTCCAAACAGCAAGGGTAGTTCGGCTGTCGGAGTGGTCAGTACGGAATGTTCTTGCTTATCGGGCATAATGCATACCGCTGTGGGTGGCTCCAATCCATGGAAGTGGTGAGATATTGGAGAAGTTTCCGGTGTAGTAATACCGGTAAGTTGGATAACCATACTTGGCACGAGCACTGCAGCAATATTTTAGTAGTGGATGCAATTCATTTCAGTTATAGAAACCTACCTGACTTCCGCGGCGACGGGACAGACAATCGCGTTTAGACCTATGGCAGTCTGTGCAGCGGATTGGCCACTTTCGTTATAAGCGCCAAAGCCAGCGCCTTCATTGGCATTGTTACCAAAGATCCAAGGCTACCATCATGTCAGTACTATTGTCCATTATTGGTAATAAGTTAGACTTACTACTCTAGTAACCAGTCCTCTCGCAAGGCGATCGGTCGTGTTGGAAAACGCCGTCACGTTGTCTCCAACAGGCGTGAAGGAAACACCCGAGGTTTCTGAGTAAACCTTCTGCAAAGTGGAAGCATCAACCTTCTGCATACACTCCAGCTGCTTGCCTCCCTTGCACCCGATCTTGGTAGCAATGGTGTCGAAGTCAGTGTAGTTGCCCAATGTCTTGACTAGCATATTCGGAGATCCGGAGTCAGAAATCAGGCCCTTGACGATGAGGTCCTTGGGATAAGCATATCCGTACATTCCCACTGATCCTGCACCGGCAGACTGACCCCACAGAGTCATTCGATCCGGATCACCTCCGAAGGCTGCAACATTATCGCGTGCCCACTCAACGACCATGCGTTGGTCCAGCAACCCGACATTCTGATGCGCGTCTTTCGCATTGGGGAAGCCGAATACATTGACGCGGTAGTTCATGATGACTACAATGTGAGATTGAGTCCGCTGAATCCACTTGTCGGGGATTTTGTAGAGCGAATCTGCGCCACCGCCAGTGAAGCCGCCACCAGGAATATAGATGAACACAGGCAAGCGCTTTGTGGTTGGCTTCAACGGCGCGTAGACGTTGAGGTACAGACAATCTTCAGAGTCGCCGCCATTGATGAGAAACTGAGGCATGTGCTCTGTATACACTGTCGACGCATTGCTGAGTGCTTGCTTGCATGATGGCGCATACTTGGTGGCGGAGAGGGAAGCCTTGCTATGCTTGCGACGGGGAGGTTGAAAGCGGAGAGACTTGAGTGGCGGCTCTGCATATGGAACACCGAGGAATTGGCGAACAGAAGGAGCGGTGGAATTGATGAAGCCTGTTAGTTTGCCCGATGTCGTGTCGATGGTTAGAGGTGCGTCATGGTGAGAAGGGACTCTCAGAGCTGAGCTACTAGCCAACAAGGCTAAGAGACAGGACGCAGGAACCTTCATGATTGTGGCTGAGTCTATTTCTGATTGATAGTTATCTAAGATGGACCAATATATATCTATAATTCACTTCGATGGAACTGCCGGCATTCTCTTCCGTCTGGATAAATCTTTATCAACCATGATCAAGGATTGTCGAGGTTTGGACTAGTAATACGCGGAGAAACCTGGGGAAACATTTCGCGGGGTAATGATCCACACGGAGTACGGCACCGTTAGGGTTGTCTAAGTGGGTTTGTATGACACCTCAAGAAACATTTATCCCCGATATGTGGTATTATAACGGGCTGCGTTCTAATTGAAATTGCTTGCTTGGTACCTCGGCTGTAAAAGAGAGGGGTGTTCTAACCGACTACCAAGCAAAGCTTTCCTCAACCAGCTTCACTACCAAACCCTGTTGCCCTAACTTCGTAACAGCAACCCTAACATCGTCAGCCATTCCCGCTGGGCCACAAACAACTACTATAGTACCCCCAGTAACACCATCTAGTTCTTCTTTGAGGACAGAATCGACGTCGAAACGCTCGCCAACAGAAATAGCTACCCCGAAGTCATTCCAAAGCTCCTGGCTGTTCGTATCATTCATGACTCTGGGAATAACAGATCGAACTGCGTCAACCAGCGGCTCGGTCCTGACGCCCCAGAATAGCTTCTTTTTGCCTTTCAACCCTGTCGTACTGGGCCGACTATCGACGTATGGCAGCACTCCAGTGATACCAACTCCGCCTGCAACACAGATAATGTTCGGATACTGGATGGCCGGTGAGTGCGGAACGATGGATGCTTGAGGTCCGTACGAGCCTTCAACCAGAACTGGAATACCACGGTTTAAGTTTGAAGCTGATGCCAAGAGAGATGTTAATCCGCCATGACGGCGAACGAATATGACAAGGCCAGAGACCTCAGCGTCGCTTGTATGTAGCTCCAAGTCCGTTACTGTTGCATCTTGCTTAGCCTCCTTGCCGTTGTCGCTATTGTCGGCCGACTCTGCTTGACGGGGCGGGTAAGGTTTGGAAGAGATGCCTGCTACTGAGAAGGGGTGGTTCTCCCAGACACGCCACGTAAGGGAAGGAAAGTAGATATAGACATGACCATCTCCTCCTGCTTTGGGGATCATGATTCGTAGATACTCATCGTCGATCAAAGTAATCTGTGCTCGCTTGACACCGTTTTGCATCATCCGGAGGGGCCTGGCCAGGAAGCGATCGAAAATCCAAAAGGCAAAGGCGATCCAAACCCATGTCTGGTATCCCCACTGCCACTCATATCGGTAGAAAATATGCAACATGCATCCAATCATAGACAAAAGGGCAAGCACGACGTGAGAAGCCAAGAAAGCCTCATAGAACTTTTGGCGAAGCGGGAGTATGGAGAATGGTATCAGTAGGACCAGAGAGAGCGTAGCCACTATGCCCCAGATCCAATAATCCTCCTTCGCTTCCTTATCATGCGCGCCTTCACCCATTGCGGCAGGGTCAAGGTAAATCTGCAAGTAGATAGCTGAGTGCAGACATGCCTGCAACATGCAAATGACAGCGATCCACCGATGAACGAGGACATAAGTTGAGTAAGACCAGTTGGTGACCCAGAGAAGTACGTTGTTCCGGCTAGAGAAGAGGACTGCAAGGGCCAGGTTTACAAAGCTCAAGAGACCGACACGGTTGCTGATGTAAGAGACCAGCTGCTGATCCAAGGAGTTGTACCATGACATTGGGTCTTTGAGTTCGTATCCAACGGCGCAAAGAATGATATTGATGACCCATATGAGTGCGATGAAGATTCCTTGTCCGCGAGTGGGAACAAAGCCTAGACCTAGAACTGGTACGGCGTGGTAGCTACCAAACAGAGGAGGGTCGATGCATGTGGCATAGAACTTTGAGATGAGAGACTGCGGGAATGGGAGGCATTCGAGCCAAGAGAGGATGATGGGGATAGCGACACAAACTACCATTAGAATGATACTGAGTCCTAGTCAGCCTGAAGTTCGAGGAGAGGCACATATAATGACAGGAATAATACTTACCCGTATTTCTCGGTCACAGCTTCCATCTTCTCAAAGATGTAATCGGCATTGAAGTTACTTTGCCAAACCGCATCATCGACTAGAGAAGTTTTGTTGAGCACCGCTTCTGAATTGACAATCTCAGTCGGAGGCGACTCATAAGCAAGAGCCAGCGCAACCTGATACGAGTACTTGGGAGAAGGCTGGACCTTCTTTCTTCCCACAATATCCATTTGCCAAACACGCTCGAGTGTTGAGTTCTTGATGTCTGGACAATGGGTGTGAAAACACCACGCCAAGGTTGTGAGAAAGGCATCATTGGTGGCTTTGCACTCAGGCGTCGCAGCTGCCATGTGCATTGAGCTCATGTCATGGTCCATTCCGTGATCACCATCACATTGGAGAGACCATGCCTTCACTGTGTCGATGCATCCGTACGCGCAGGGAGGGTCGTACATGGTAATGCCGTATCCGATAACTCCTTGTCGTTCCCTTCCTGTCGTTACGTGGGCCCATAGTTCAAGTGGAAAGAGGGCAGCTAAGGCGAGCCCAGGGACGGATAACCGCATAGTGATGTGAAAAAGGGATGCTGAAATGTTAATGAACGAGGTTTGTTTTCGTGACCTTCCGAAAGTGTGTCATTAAGAATACCTGCCTGGTCTAAGACAAAGTTCCGATATTAAAGAGGCAAGCAAAATGCCAATGACAGCGCTGTGAACTAGGGGGGATATATCAAATATTGTGAGGGAGATTGAGCAACATATCAGTGGGAGAAAAGTGGCGTCAAACGAAAAATTTGATCCATGACCATGGCTGTCTCGCGATCTCTCTTCCATGTTGGTGGGCAATGGGCAACGAACAACTCAAGTAGTCGAGTCAGAACCTTGCCAAGACGTACCGCTTGTCCTGGTTCGATGACCAACAGGCTCTTGCTAGAATTTGCACCGAATAAGTAACAATCAATTTTTTCCGACTGGTTTGACTGTCCTAAGCGAGGGTCTTGGCGGGATAGTTTATTCTGAAACTTGCTTAAACTTGCGCATCAACAAGATCAATGTCCAGGATAGCCCCGCCTTCAGAACATGATTGGCCTAAAGGAACATGGACGGTAACAACACGGAAGATGATAACCCGCAGCTACTTTTAGAGGCTCCGTACTGGCTGAATGAAGCAATTCTTTCTTACAACACCAATACCTACGTTGGTGGCTGCCCCCAACTTTAGCTTCCCATGCTTTTAACCTTATCTCATGTTTGCCGAGGGCGACTTATATACACAACCGTTACAACGATCACGACAACTATTATCTGTTCAGCACATCCTTTTCTGGAACACGACTTTGAAGTAAAGGCGTTCAAACTTTCTCTACATCGTTCAGCCGCCGTCGGAGTAACAAATCTTCCATTTCTGCATCTCCGCGTTCCCTGGCAATGCTAAGCGCCGTTCTGCCTTCACTATCAGCTTGATATACATCAGCACCATACAACAGTAGTAGTCCTACTACGTGTAAGTATGACTGAGTCACGGCATAATGGAGCGCCGTTTTGCCCTCTCGATCCGATATATTTACGTCAGCACAGTATAACAGTAGTAGCCCTACCACGTGGAACAGTCCCTGAGCCGCTGCAAAATGAAGAGCCGTGTTTCCTTCAACGCTGCGTTTATCTAAACATGCACCAGCCTTGATCAGCACCACCAAGACATTCGTGTGTCCCTTGACTGCAGCAAGATGAACCGCTCCGTATCCTCTATCATCAGATTCACCCGGGATGACCCCTCTTTCTAGTAGATCATCAACGGCACCCTCATTTCCTGCCCATGTATGTGCCCAAAGTAGCTCTTGCAGTGGAGTCTTCTCTTGAACCAGTCTTTCTATCGTTTCAAACATGTTTTCATCATGTTCGAAGCGGAAAGATGGAAACTCCATGATCTTTGGTATTGACGGGGATGATGGATCACGTTTCTTTAAAACCATTACCAATAGGCCGTTTTGAAGAGCAGGCTGTTGCAAGATTGCCTTTTGGACGAGTAGGCGGTACTTGAAAGATAAACGGCGGCTGTCAGAAGCTGAATCGACGTCGTCCAAACTTAGAAAGTAAAATGTCATCCAAATACTGGCCGTGCCTGGTTCTTCGGATGTGGCACTCAATATCGCTTGCGCCTCTGAGAATTCGATGCCAATGTGATAATTGTTCTTGGATAAGAGCTCACGCATGCTCTTCTCCTGTCCGTTTTTTCTTGCCACTGCCTCTAGCACCGCGTGTTTATCCAAATCACCCTCGTTCAGACGCTGACAGAGGATCTGTGCTGTCTTTTGAGCAGAGACTTGAAAGAACCCCCGTTCAGTAATAGCCCATTCGATCGTTTCGCCAACAAGTTCAATTATTGGACGTCGTAGATCTGAAAATCCAAAATCGGGAAACGAGTAATCTTGGCTGAGAATCTTGCCAAATATCAGAAATGATACCGTGTCTATCCATACAGTCCTGTCATCCTTTTCATAGCATGGAAAGAACCGTTTAGAGTCGTTGGCGTCTTCTGACATAGATAGCAAAGCATAGACTTTGTCTCTGTTCATGGAAGCCTGACTCCCGGAGAATTCTTGAATGAGGTGATGCAGGTTCCGATTTGAGGACCACCATGTGCCTTCGCGGATTCGCGGCATGATATCAAGCACTGCCTGAACATGGTCATCGACTTTCATGTCCATAAGACGCGGTATGAAGCTAAAGGTTCGTGCGGGACATGAGCTGTTGCCGCATACGATCCTAGCTGTTTTAGCCCTTGCGATCTCTTGGAGGATCCAGACTCTTTCGAACCACTTGTTCTTGAGAAGTTTGCAAAGCGCGGTGCTTCTCTCTAAACGTAGTGGTGACCCAGAGCTTCCTAGCTCTTTCGGTATGAGCTCTTCACAGCGCTTAGTCCATTCTTTGTAGTTTGCCCTGGGTCCAGCCTTTTTGACTTTCTCATCGATGCTGTCAACTGCCTTGATCAAATTCGCTGTTTCCTTGTCGCCTTTGCCTAGCCAAATAAACACTTCTTCTGCCGCTTCATAGACATACCGCATCTGCGCTACTTGATGTCCTCTCTCTTTTTTATCTCGTTGATTTATGCAGATTGCGTCGACCCATAAAATCACGTCTTGATCGGTACGGCGAATATGCTGGAGTGCTGAGAACAGATTTGGCTTTACCATGAACGGCTGGTTGTTTATAAGAATCTGGTGATCGAACCCTTCGCGACCCCAGACGTAGGATAGCGCTATATATGGGATTATGAGGGTTCTGTCTGGGGTCCCGGTTTCGTCGAGGACAAGGACTGTTTGAAATAGTGAGCATGATATTTCTTCCCTGGTCCATCCTTTCCTGACTTGCAAGAGGCGTATAGATCCTTGTGTATCATTCAAGGGATGATAATGAAGCTCTCCCATGATTAATATGAGGCGAGTTGATATAATCAGAGCGAGGACTTGGCGCAACCGACGGTTGAGCGTTTTTCCATTGAAGAGTGGGGAGAGAGCTTGGAATCTTTGCGTACTCATATGCTGGCTGGCAATTGGAGAAAGGCTTACGTTTCCCCACTATACAGCCTGGGCAAATGGCAAGGCCTGATTACACCTATTCATATGTCGTGTTCTGACAATTGACTATACAAATCATTTGCAATCGGGTCCATTGCATCAACGAGCATACCAATATCTTCAGGGATATTTACAGACCAATCAAATCCCTCATCTTCAACAAACGGGTTTTCGCCGTCCCGATACATAAACTCAACTACTTCACGACTGAGGTCCCTTACCACGGTAGCTATAGCCTCTTCCCAATGCACGTCCACAAGAACGGTTATCTTGGGTTGTTCCGTCACTTTCTTCTCAGGCCAGTCTAGCACCCTTTGCAGTGTATTGAGAGGCCAAGCTTCGTACTGTATGCCTTGTTACCTTCAACCTTTACAGAAACTCCAACAAAGCCTTTATAAAGTGAAGATAACCCTTAAAGCTTCTCATCCTTTCCCTGGTAAGGTTTACCATCTTGTTGAGCACCTGTTGTGTAACCTTGCAGCCGCACAAGTTGATCGGGCCAGCTACTAGTGTCATATAGAAATGGTGCAAGCATAGTTGAACACTGTTCTTTGGGTTCGGTTACGTTTCTGAAAGTTCCAACGAAATCAGTTCAATCGGTATTTCGGATGTGGATCTAGGTAGATTAACATACTCGGTGGATTGGCCACAGGCGTTTTGCGTAGTTGTTTGGTCCATGGTTCTTGAGTAATTGTGATAGGACTTTATCGGGAAGGTAGCAGTAATGATGAACCTATTCGTTAATTCTTTGAAGGTGGTTCTTTTAGACGTACTTATATAGTCTGGGTCTTTGGATAGTTTCTTCTGCGTTTGTCAACCTCAAATCACCTTCTTGCTCACCTCAATATATTTAGTCAATTACAAAGTGGTAACCTCATTTTCTGGGGTGGCCCTAAAGTGGCTGATGAGGCTTGAATGGATGTGATTCGCTATTATCAATTCCCAAGGCAACTGTTTCGCCTTGTCTTACCTTGCACCCCAAAACGCACCTCAAAACGCACCTCAAAACGCACCTCAAAACGCACCTCAAAACGCACCTCCACCCCAAAATTTGCATTGGTCTTTCTCTCACCACACCTCCACCTCTTGTTACAAAACTTATTTAGAACCTCGAATATCAGCTCTCCACATCGTCACTTGATTACGTTTCAGTACATCCTTGGATAACACATAGGCAGTGAGCTTGACTTTTTTTCCCCGTCGGCTGCAATGGCCCAGCATCTGCCCACCAGAGTCAAGTCCAACCAAGACTTGAACTCGGATTTGACGAGTCTTCGTTTTGTCCAGGTATCATCAAACTGCGAGTTATCGAATGAGCGCTTTGGTCATATGCCAGAGCCAGGTTTCGATGTTGACTGTCGGGGGCCATCGGACATAGAAGTCGATTGTACTCAAATGTCTCGTGGGATTCGTGAGTTCAAACGGAACGCTCTCGTCGCATTGGAGTCTATGTTTCCTTACGGCAACTTCGCAAGACTAGATCTTACTCACGGCCTGCTAATGAATATCCGCGAGGGTATCCTCGGGACTGAAGATGAGCGCATCAAGCTTGACGACTCCCATGGTTCAGATACCATGGTTCATGCGTTGGATCGCAAAACGCACCGCGACATATCTCTCGTTGTGTTGTTGATTTATGCTAATCTTCGGCGACAATTTTGGGTACCTGTGGAGTATCCTCTTCGTGTGATCCGGTCAGTTTCTCGGCATGTCGTGTGGATCTGGGTGTCGATAAAAGATCTCGACACGCCGACTTTTGCGTCGTCTCAACGCCTTTTTATAGCGAGTATAGCTGAGCTGGTATCTGAATTCCCTGGCAGCATGCGGCATATCTGTACCACTATGCCATGGACAATCTTGCCAGCACTGATAGTTCTTTGGGGTGTCTGTTGGATGTTCATTGTCGGATCACAGGAACTGGGCTACGAAAGGTCCAATGGTACTCTTTCGCCTACACCAGCTCGCAATGGATTATTCGATTGTGGTCTCAACACTTATTATCAAGGTAAGTGTCCCAACTGTTCCCTGCTCTCACCTAACATCAATCAAGGCTCATGGCCAAGTATAGCTCTCTTTGATTGTAGTGCCGGCGAGAATGGGTCTACCGACCATCTATTCGACGATAGTGTCTTGGGAGATTTTGCAAACCCTCTAGGATCTGTGGATGATACCCCCCAAGATCCAATCTTTTTGAACGCAGATCCAATGCTTGATAGTCCCAGGGATCAAGTTGTCTTACCTGAATTGACCATTGCGTCTACAGTCAGCCTCGAAGCTCAAAACAATGAAACATCAGTGGGTATACAGTTGCCAAATCCCTCATCAGCTGGCAGGTCTGTCAAACACCATACCAACCACCGGTGATGTACATATACTGACTTTCTGATCGTAGAGGTCGCAAAAAGACCAAGCAGCCTATCATATGCCCAAATTGCCCGGCCTCTTTCTCAAGACTCAATCTTCTGCGTCGACATACGACAAGCGTCCACGATCGCTCACCACTATTCCCGTGCCCAAACGCCGGTTGTAAACGTTCTGAAGACAACCATCCGTATTCGCGGAAAGACCACCTTGACCGTCATATGGCAGTATGTAAGTTCACGCAGGAAAGCTCTTCGCGCCATAGGACTCCCAATACATCACAATCAGCACCAATACGCGCTACAGACGTTCCCGGAAGATCGGGTATTCTTGAAAACCATGAACAAGAGCAATTTGGTCATCGTGTAGGGCAACAGAGACCAAGACTGGAAAATAGCGACGATGGTCCTAATAACGAACGGCTCTTGGCTGACATGGAGGAGATGTTTCACAAGCTTTCGGATGATGTTGATAAGAAGAAGCGAGAGTTGATTGCGGCTAAGAATGCACGGGATTCGCTCGAGAAGGCTATTCTGGCGCTCAAAGAGTCACAGGCGAAGTGGTGATCATTTATTCCGACTGGAAGCGTGCAACAGTGTACTAGACAATGATCTTGTTCTCTACTATTCCATTGACCTGATATTCCGAGTAATCTAGTGAAGCTTTGTGAGAGTCAGGCCTCTCGAATGGTACAGGCAAAATCAACACAACGATTCTAAGAGATGGGAACACTTCTGCCTAGATTGGAGGAGAATAAGATTGCATTATATGATAAGGTGGTACTTAAGGCGTGGTTTTGCTTGGTACTATTGTCGCTATATATCGTCACAGCCTTTCCTGAGTTTCGGTTACCTGAAGGTATTCCTATTTAGACAGCTTTTGGTGCTGTTAATCCAAGGTTGAAAGCGTCTTGTTATTGCAATCTGCGGCGTTGGATCGAATTCCATTAACTATGCTTAGAGAAATACGTGTATCTATCTATTTAAGGTTTTTGAAGCTCAGTCGTCAGTTCGCACAGTTCAAATCAACACAATTACGTGTATCTATCGAGCTCTTAACTCTGTCCTCCCATTGTCCACACCACTCGAAACGGTATAGGCCTCATTGTCCCTCCCCGCCGCCTTGACCAGTTG
Source organism: Fusarium tanahbumbuense (assembly GCA_012977735.1). Classification (NCBI taxonomy): domain Eukaryota; kingdom Fungi; phylum Ascomycota; class Sordariomycetes; order Hypocreales; family Nectriaceae; genus Fusarium; species Fusarium tanahbumbuense. Next base: position 22,268 of record JAALXH010000227.1, read on the forward strand.
TGCAACTTCCTTATCCTTCATACCCTCACCACCAGCAGCCCGAATAACATCCTGCGTCTCAGGCGATACCATCTGCGAAACAGCTTGCCAAGCGTTACCCAAAAGCGAAGATGTAGTCCTCTGAGCAAAAAGATACATAGTCGCAGCTGTCACGATAAAGTGCAAACCGATGATAGCCAAGACAACGACAAGACCAGTCCATTTCTCAGGAATGAGTACACTTTTGGCATTGATGGTCGTAACCTCGTGAGTTGCCTTGTAGTTGGGGAGCCAGTCGTAGTACAGCATCTGGTAAAAGCGGAAGACGAGTGATTGCATTGCTTGCGCGGGGTCCCCTTTTTGTTGGATGATGTTCTGGACTACAGCAGCGTGCTCAGGGTGAGTTGGCCATATAAATTGTGACAGGATACTGTTGGTCATGATTCTGCCTGCAAAGCTCCAACTTCCCAGTAGGGAATATTCCACGAGCGTGGTCCACAGCAGAGCATACCCACTCTGGATCTTACCCGCCTCGCTAGGATCAGCCCACGGCTCTGGGTCTGAATGAACTTCAAGATCCAAAATTCCTCGGTCCTTCTTGTTTTTAGAGGAGAGGCCAGCACCCAGCTGTTCTAGAATGCTAGTGCCATTCCCCTCAGTTGTGATGTCAGACCACTCGTACAAAGACTCAGGCTCAGCATCGATAGCCCGTCCAGATATAGTGACATTATACCGATGAGGCAGATTCTGACTGATGTAGCAGACAGTCGCATTGAAAGCTTCCGCGCCGTCAGCCGTGTGGGCCAGTGTCCAGGGCCCATCATGAGTAAAAGTCAGATTCTGGAGCTTTTCTGGTATTTCAACCTTTGAAGGTTTTCCAGTCTTGGGATCTGTCTTCGATTCGAGCCCGTTCAATGCCGAGCCTGAACTAATGAGTACCACCGAGTTAAAACTGTATGCCCAGCCAGAGAGAGGATTCCTGGTCCCGTTATGGATCGAGACGGCATTTGCTTGGCTGCTGCATAAGGCTATGGGCATAATATTGTGGTGCGTGGTGTTCCACTCGTTGTGGACTCTGCAAATGGTGTTTTGAGGGATGTTCGACGACGCTCCGAGGAAGTCCGTCTGGTTTTCCACCGTAAAGCTAGTGTTGAGGTACAATCCACTAGTAACCTCACTATCACTCTGCTGATACTTGAATACCGTACTGTTGAAGGTCGGGCCGAAACAGGCCGTTCGCTGATTGACAACCACAGCAGGTCCTTCATAGAACTCAAGACTCGTTCTATCCTCAGCGCTATCAAACGGAAGCATAGCTCTGTAAACATCTCCTGTATCGATCGCGTTCTCCGTTCGAAGGTCAGTCTCCATTTTAGCCGGGTGGGTCTCTGCAAATCGCCAATGAGCAAGCGGTCTCGATTTCCAGTAAGAGATACCATTGAAGGGAAATATCTCTTGTGTATCGAATCCAACTGCCGTGACACTCGTGGCGAGCGGTGCAGAGATCTGGTCTTGGCCAAAGTCGAAAAGAATGATGGTGGAAGTTAATGTCGACACCAATGCGATGATGAAGGACGAAGCGAGAAGGACGAAGTAGAGCATCCCAGAGCCTCGACCTGCCTTGATGTGTTGCCAGGCTGTAGGAATCATGCTTCCCGGACCGGCACTGGAACTCGCGGCTCGTTGAATAGAGAGCATGGCCGTATCGACAAAGTGACTCCCTGAGGTCTCCAATATCACCGCCGCCATAGCCGCAGCAGCAAAGCCGATCTGAAATCCCATCGAAACTCGAATGACAGCTGAGCAAATGGTAACAAGTCGTGTAGCCCACTCATTGAACACGATTTGATCCCAAAACTCAGATCTCGGATACCGATTCCTCGCTTTGTCCGCTCCTTGGTACAGAAAGATGAGGAGAGCGACAGAGAGTAGAATGGCGCCTGTGCCAACGGTGAGGATAAGCGTGCCGAGAAGGCCAATTCTGCGCCACCATTGTCGAAACCGTGGTTGTCTTGGTGGGATGGTGAAGGTTGTCGCAGATCTGACGGGCGGTTGGTTAACGTCCAGGTTCCACTGTCCTGACTTTTCTGATAGTCCAATCCGTCCTGCTTCGACGCCTTTCGAAGGTGAAGCTAGCGCGTCGGGGTTGTGGACGGCTACGTAGCCAGCCATGATGATGTGCTGGTCGAGATGATAATAGTTAAAACTAGAGCATGAGAACGGAGCGTTAGAAGAAAACCAGGCATTTTTATCATAGACCCTGGATCGAAGGATTTAGACCGCCCCGTCTGATCAAGCATCTTATTCTGGAGATCGCCTTTTGTGTTAGAGCAGTACTTTCTTCCTAATCGAGTGGCGGTATTGGGACAAGTACCTTCCTATCTTAGGACTGGGATAACCGCTGGAGCGTTCCATGGTGGAGTTGTCATTTTATCCTGATGCATTTGATAGGTCAGCTCGCATTGCTGAGTCCGACGGTGGAAGCTAGCTAAGCCGGAATCGGAATAATGGCGGACCAGTAATATGTCGTCTGGTCCTTGTAGGGCTGGCGGAAAACGGCTTCCGAAGCTTTAGGGTAACAATCATCAACGACAGACTGGGACAATCCTACAACCGTTTACTGCTGTGATATAGTCGTATCGGTGAAGAAATTGATAAAGGGCAGATAGATGCGATATTTATCGAGATTTTAACACTTGTTTGCGGTCATTAAGCATCAGAAGCTCGTGTGTCAATCGCATCTAGCTCACAACGCAAAGTTTGACTGGCAGGTGTGAAAACGTTTGTTTGCCAGCTTTTAGTGATCGATTCAACCTTGGTATACGAGATGCATCAGCATTCCCAATGAGTCCAATATTATGATACCTTCTACTTCTGGGTAGCTTGGATGGAATAGGTACTCAAGGAATGTTAATGCTCTGAGCCCGCCGAACTGGCTTCTTGATTGGCTGGCGGGGCGGACGAGGTGCTCAGTTTGAGTCATGATCCAAGTCACGTGGGCTTTTCAATGATTCATGTCGTATCTACAATCATGGTCTCCTACCAAGTACGATGCGACCCCATAATTCCCCGAGATCTGAGAGTCCTCTTCAAAGAATGGTTTTGGCCTGGCACATGGAGTAACAACAGATAACAAGACGGAAACATCCCTGATGAAACAAATGGGGTTGAAGAATCACCCGACAATGAGGAAAACAAAAGATCTTCACCGGGCGTCATTCCCGACATCAAGGCACCAGAGCTGGAAGAGACCTGCATGCAGAATGTCAAGTCCACCAAGCAAAATTCTCCGAGAGACAATAAACATCTTCATGCTCAAGATCTCATACTTCTACGGTTTCGTGTGGCAGGTAATGTGCCCAAACATTGTGATATCAGAAATGTCTGTGCAGAGGCAGCCTCGGTAGTTTCCCCTGAGCCTCGGCAGGATTCTAGAAGTTCCTTTTCTTGGCGCTCGATGGGTAGCTGGCTCTACTGATTATAGTCATGGATGCGAGCCTCGAAACAGCACAGGCTGAAACAAGTGGCCACGGGAGATAGTGGAGTCACAAACAAAAGCAAAGACCCTTACTACTTCTGGAAATTCTCGCGAAGGAGGCTCACCGAAGTAAAAGTGAAGAGTGATCGACCAATAACGTTTCCGTCATATCTAATCTTGTATATGCGAGGAGGATCTGAGCATTCGGAAGGCACCTTGCTGTTTCGGATTTCTGGGGTCTTGTATTTTTATTAAGGTTTTGCGTAGATAAGACGGAGTTGCGTGGTGAGGGTATGTTAAATGGACAAATGACGTTAATGATAGCCAAGAGGATATAAAGTATCGACAGTACGCGACTCTGCTTCTGAATTATCAACGCATCGACAGGTTCGACAGTCTTTACTTCTCATCAGATACCACATTCTTTGCTCTAGCTCCATTCGCTTATTTTTCTTTACATATTCTATCCTTATTCATTATGAAGTTCTCTACTCTCATCGCTGCCTCTTCCGCAGCTTCACCCGCCTTTGCCCTTCCCCAGTTTCTTCCCGGCCTTGGTGGTGGTTCCCTCACCGGCGGCAGTGACCTTACTGGTGGTAGCAACACCAACGGCAACTGGACTCCTCAGGAGTGGATTGCCCCGGGTTCAACTGACTGTATGTATTCGCGATTGAACTCTACCAATCCTTTACTAACCTTTTACTTAAGCTCGTGGTCCTTGTCCCGGTCTTAACACGCTAGCCAATCATGGCTACCTCCCTCGCGATGGCAGGAACATTGACCTGAAGAAACTCGCTGATGGCATGCTTAACGGCTTCAACATCGAGAGGGGCGATGCGGTCCTTCTGTTCACACAGGCTATCAGGACTAGCCCCAAGTACCCCATGACTCGTTCTTTCGATCTTGAAGATCTTGGTCGCCACAACATCCTTGAGCACGACATCTCCATCGCGTATGTTATCCTAAATCACTCGCTCTCTGAACAAATGCTTACTGTCAATCCCAGTCGCTCTGATGCTTACTTCGCCGACCCCAACCCCTTCAACCAGACAGTCTGGGAGGAGACCCTCCAATACTTCCCCGATGAGATGATCACCGTCGAGCAAGTCGCCAAGGCGCGAATGGGTCGCCTGGAAACTTCCAAGAGGACCAACCCTGAGCACTCGCTATCTGCACTGGCTAGCGGTTTCTCATGGGGCGAGATGGCTTCCTTTTTCGAGATCATGGCTGATGGAACTACCGGCACGGTAAAGAAGGATTACATTGAGTACTGGTTCAGTAAGTTGCGCTGATCTTTTGAAGTGTCATAGGATTGAGGCTAACAAGGACTTCTACAGAGAACGAGCGCATGCCCACTGAGATCGGATGGCAGCGACGTACCGTGACCATGCGCGGAAGCGAGCGTGTGGCGTTTAGCCGTAAGCTGATGGAGGCTGCTGGTGTTAGCCGTCGCGACCTGACCAGTGATGAGTATGGCCGTCCAATCAACCAGTAAAGGGACAGCACTACGGGATCAAGGGGGGCTGTTATGGCATGATCATGGCTCTTGGGTGAGGAAAGGTTACGCGCTGTGTTTAGAGGGCTGGCTTCTCGTATATATCACAGCCAATTTCTATTTCTCAATATGACTTATGTATATGACATTTAAACGTGTTCTTCCGCTTTTGATACACAGTTAAATATCGCTGATGACTTTCGAGAGATGAAAACTGCTCCTCTGTATAACGACTTGAATTGGTGCAGCTTGGGCTTGGCCTAAGAGCACTCGTATCGCAAGGTGATTGAAGGACATATGGAACAACAGACACAAGACTTCACACAGCACGTATCGCCATATGTGACAGAGGCCTTCTGTCTGCATAAGCGAGACGATATTCCCAAGACCAGATACCACCATGCCGGTAAGCCAATGTTTAGTAAGCCCCTTGGCCAGTGATGGCGATCCGTGGTGCTATTTTTCAATAGGTGGGTAAAAATCAATTGCTTCTTACCAGAACACATGCAGAAGTCTGAAACTGTTCCTTCAAAGTTAATGATAAGTCAGATATTGTCGGTATGTTTGGGAGGGATTGTGACCTAATCGCAATTCTCTGAGGGAAATAAACTTTCTGATCTCGAAACACCAAGCCCGGAGGCATAGTCGTCATCGCGTCACCGACCAAGGAAACAGTCGATATCACACTCTTTCAGCTCAGAGCAAGCCGTGAAGACTTGACCGTTGAGATATCCGTGCACGCACAGCTGACCTGTCGATCCGCTCCTAGCATTAAAGGTGTAACAAAGCGACTGCCAGCGGCAGAGAGCACAGATCAGAGACCACTAAGGTGCTCCCCATAACGCCACGTTACCCAAGTCCGTCTGATATAAAAGGTTAATTCTTGGCATCTACATCATATTACTCTATCTGATGATTCTCAACGAGGTCAATACCTGAATTGGTCATTGACAGCCTCGGTTGTTTAGTCTTATAGTGGTTGTTTCAATGCATCGTATTCTATCCAATCTGATTTCAGTTTCGTTGTGGACCCTCATCAGCAACCATCCATTAAGACTGTCTTATCACAAATGACCAACAAAAATATCAACTGCACTACGACAGTAGATCAAGCGAAGTAACCTCAGAATCCTTCATTTTATCCTACTTTGAGAAAACTTGCGAAATTATACAAATCGAAAAAGTAAAAAAGTCAAGATGAAAAAAGAAAAAGAAACACGCAGAATCCTCCGTTTGTTTCAGCAGACTAAGAAGAGCAACTAATTCCGAGGTCCACTCTGTACAGCTAGGACCCAAAACAGTACTCGTAGCTGTCCGTGCAATAATTTCGGTAAAGCCATGCACAACCGTTTTCCTGACTTAGTCTGTCTCGCCATGACCTCTAAACAGATTGACCTCGATGGGTCTTGTTAACTCCCCGGAATCTTATTTCCTAACCCTGTTTTTCCAGCCATGATATCTTATCGTTTTCGCCATGACCTTTGTTTCATCTAATCGCTAAGCACTTTAAACTCTGCATTGGTCTGTTTCTAGAATGTGCAGGCTGAAAATCAAGTTCTGACAGGTAACTTACTTGGCGTTGGGATGAAACAATGATGACCCCGGTAGAAGCCAAGAAAACAGTGACATTGTCTTTGAAGCCTTCCTTTGTGAATCTATAAGAGCCTCTCAGGTCCCAGAGAAACAGAGGGCTTTGTTCTTCATCCCAAGCCATCTCGGACATAGCTCAGACATTCTTTCTTTCGAAGCCTCTCTTTCTCCACTATCCATTCTCTCGTTCTGCCCGGTGCAACACAATTCTTTTCCACATCCTCAATATGAAGTTCTCTCTTTTCTCTCTTATGGCCGGTGTTGCCAGCGCCCTTCCTGCTGGCGATGTCGAGGTCCGCCAGCTCGGCAGTGGCCTTGGTAGTGGCCTTGGAAGCGGCCTCGGCAGTGGCAGTGGGCTGGGAGGTGGTCTCAGCGGTGGTCTTGGTGGCTCCAGCACTCGCAACGATCTCGAGAACAGCAGTGGTGAATGCCCCAAGGCTATCTTTATCTTTGCGCGTGCCACCGGTGAGCCTGGCAACATGGTAAGTCATCCAAAAACCCCTTCCACCTGGCAATCTATTCACACACACAGGGCGCATCTACTGGCCCCGCTGTGGCTAAGAAGCTCGAAGCCAAGTACGGTAAGGGCGGAGTTTGGGTCCAGGGCGTTGGCGGCCCCTACAAGGCCGATGTCGCTGGTAACCTCCGTCCCGATGGCTCCACCTCAGAAGCCATCAACGAGGCTGTCCGTTTGTACAACATGGCCCACGAGAAGTGTCCCGACACTCCCATCGTCACCGGTGGATACAGGTGAGAAAAAGCGTCATTCTTTTCACTAACATGTTATTAACCTCTTCATTAGTCAAGGAACTGCTCTGGCTGCCGCCGCTGTCTCCAAGCTCGACGCCGAGGTCATGGACCAGGTCAAGGGCTGCGTGCTCTTCGGCTACACCAAGAACGCCCAGAACAAGAAGGGCATTCCCAACTACCCTGCTGACCGAACTGCTATCTACTGCAACACTGGCGATGCTGTCTGCACTGGAACTCTTATGATCACCGCAGCTCACTTCATGTACCAAAGAGATGCTGCTGGCCCTGCTCCCGAGTTCCTGATCTCCAAGATCGGCGCCTAAGTGCTGGGTGTATCTTTCGCTTTTCTCTACTTTATCTATGACGCAATGTATTCTATGGCTGATTCGAGCGTGCAAGGTCCTGGATTCGTGGGTGATATGGGTGTGCTGGGCTGTTTTCCGCTGGCGATGATCTCTAGTCCACTCGTTTGTACTTCAATATAGTTAGATCTTTATGACCTTCATGTATATATGAACGAAAATTCGTACACATTGTCTGCTGTGACTCAAAATTGAGAGGCTATGAACTCAGTTGATCAAAATAAAACAAGATCAATTCTCTGCTGGCTGTATCCAAAGTAAACACGATGACAATTAGTCTACAACCTTGCTCACCATCTCAACCTCGTTCTTCTTCCCCAATACTTCCTTCTCTTGATGAACAGCAACGTGGTTATTAAGCAAGTGACTCGGATCATGAATGAACGCTGCTGCCACCATGGCGACCACACCAAGGGGAATGGTAGACAAAAACACAGTCTTGAACGCTGTTGCATAAGTGTTCTTGAACGCGGCAGTAGTCGCCTGGAGAACAGGCTCGGTAACACCTGGCACCTTGGCCAAGGCGAAAGGCACACCGACCGCATTCTGAATCACGGCTGGGATCAGAGCTGGTAAGTCCTTCGCTGAGTACCCAGCACCCATGGCGGCCCCAGCAATATTCTTCGCAAGATTGCGGTTAGTAATCGACGTCACGATTGTGCTGAACATGGCATTGCCAAGAGATCCTCCAGCGCTGCGGAAAGTTCCCATAAGACCAGCCGAGACTCCGAGTTCTTCTTGTGGGACCAACAGACCAGATGAGACGTAGGACAAGACTGTAAGCCAAGTGAAGCATGCCTGGCCGAACATGGGCAAAAGCGTCCAGCCGGTCTTATTGTGAGGAATAACAGTGGCGTATGACGCCGTGAAAACAGTTTGAAGGAGAAGCGCGAACAGGAACTGGTACCGAATATGCTTGATCTTGTGCACAAGAGTAGGCATGATCCAACCTCCGATAATACCTGACATGTTCGCAGGAATGGAGATATAGCCTATTTCGACCAGATCGTTGGTAAACATGAACAGAGTACCCTGGTTGCCGAGCGTGACCATGGCCTGCCAGATCATACCGCAGACAAAGAGAATAACAAGATACACAGTAAACTCTCTGTACATGCGGAACAGCTTGCGTGGGAATAGAGGCTTTTTCGGGATAGTAAAGTCGTAGATGAAAGCGCTGATAAAGACACACGCACCAATGGAGATAGTAGATGCGACAAGTGCGGTAGATCTGTGAGCAGCACCGAGGAAAGTGACGCCAATGAGGAAGATGGTAAGACCAGTGGCGAACAGAAGCAGTCCAACGTAGTCCAGCTCCTTGACCTGCTGCCAACGTGTCTTCTCGAAGTCATGCTGTGGGCGGGATGGAGGGAAGTAGCAGATGAAGGTACCGACGAGGCAGATGGTTGCGTAAATGATGGTGATATAGTAGCACCATCGCCATGTTGCCTTTAGATAGAGCTGAGTGGCGATGAGACCACTTAAGGAACCCCAAGGGATACAGATGCAGAATTCGGTCCATCCGATGCCGATACCTCTGGACAAGGCATTAGCTCGCGACGGGAAAAAAGGAGGCGGTGTGGTACATACCTGTACTTGTTTGGAAGGAGCTCACTGATACCAGGATAAGATACCATAATGACACCAGCGCCGAAGCCAACCAGCGTAGTTCCGGCGACGATTCGAAGAGTACTCTCAGCAAGAGCGCAAACGATCTACCACCGGGGATAAGCAAAATTCTTCATCTTCGATCAATGTCTGAATACTTACCGCACCGACCAGAATGATAGTCTGACCACTCAACAACACCCATCTTCTTCCAAAAACATCACTCAGCCCCCCAGCCACCGAGAACGAAACAGCAGCACCAATTGACCAACCACCAGGGATCCAAGCAATATTCTCCGTATCGCCTAAGGCCATGCCGATTTGTTGGATAATTTGGGTCGGCATGAGGAAGGCTGTTGCGATGGCGGGGATATAGGTCAAGCCCATGAACTGTTGATGGACGTGTTAGTTGAATTGTGTATCATGGAGTGTAGTTCGGTCTTACGAAGACGGCGAGAATGGTGGACCAAGCAACTTTGGGCTTTTCCTCTTCGAAGATGGAATGTTCGGCATGGTTGATTGACGGTGTCGGTTGGGAGTCGGACTTTTCGAGAGCCTGCTTTGTTTCGCTGGCAGGCAGCGTTGGCATCTCTTGAGGAGAGGACATGTTAGCGAACTGGAGTCGGTACCGCGATATCAGTAATGAGTGGTGCTGGCGCGATTCAGATGAAGACGAATAGCCTCATTAAAGACAAGTCCAAGACAAAGCCATGCCCCGTGTTATATACCTAGCTCGAAGGCTCACTATCGGAAATTCGGAACATACCCCAGATGATTTAACCCCTAATCATCCTCCCCGCAAACTAAATCTTCAATAACCAAGCTTCAGCCCCGCATTCCTATCAAAACCTCGGTCACTATCTCAAGATCCAAAGCATTCTCGAATCTTGCCGGCTTGCCGGGTCTGGGGTAAAAGATCGATCCAGACCCAATCGGGACACTGTACGCGCCGCTACAAGGCTGATCGCACGGGAATGTGGTACACAAACTTCCTAGCGCAGGTAGAGTCTAGACTAAATTATTGGATGCATCTCGGTGTACAGACACCGATTGGTGAGTTGGGCCTAAATGGGTATGGTGGCTGAAACGCTGCGAGGGGGAAGGCTTCTTCCGCTCGGTTCTTCGTCACGGCAATTGCTTGGCGTGGTAGCTTATCTAACCTGCGAGATGTGATGTCATGTAGGTTGTTAAACTTATGATTGGACCGATGTTGCAAGAGCAGACTTATAAGTCTTTGTACAATAATGGGAACAGCTCAGACATAGTAATTCATCCTGCTTTCATTCGAGATCTGTAGCTCTACTCCACTTGGCACTTTACGCTTTTGTAGGAGCTGGCCCCCATGAGGGTGATGAATCAATGTATGAACATGATTTATATGGTTACCATTGCTATTGAGTTGATCAATGAGATACAGCTCAGATATCTTTTTGATCAAACGGACGTCAACCTACCCGGAGTCAACTATAGGCTAACTAAAACATGGCTCTGCAGCAGGCTGTTCAGTTAGTACATGATCAATGGCATCGGCACTTGTAGATGACTAGAGGCCTGCAGTAGCTGATATTTGAGGGGTTATCCTGATAACCGCCTCGGTAGTTTTATTCGGGATCTGACACGGTTCACAGGTCTCTTATCTTTACAGCTGAGCCAGGCAGGAAGCTAATACATAAGCTCACTTCATGTAACTAGTTAAATGTGGAAATTATCATTCGGGCCACTATCTGAGATATCATTGTCCTATGAGATAGTAATTCGGACGGAAATAGCTCCCTTCTTGGTCTGGAGCACAATCAAGTCATGATCGTACGTCAGATCCTCAATCGTAGTCTCATACAGTCGCGCCCGAGGAATAACACGGAAAGCCAGTAGAGCTGCCATGATGTAGACTTCACAGTACGCAAGACTAGTTGAACTGTTAGCAGAGCTTTGAAATGATAGTAGAGTGACACTTACTTCTCGCCAATACAGGCACGGCTTCCTTTTCCAAAAGAAATCAAGAACTTCTGCAGCTTATAGTTTGGTTTTCCGTTCTCCAGCCATCTTTCGGGCAGGAACTCGTCAGGGCTGGGGAATAACTCCTCGTTCCAGTGGTTGATCATGGAGGTCATGCCAATAGGTGTGCCGCGGGGGATGACCCACTCTGTGACGCCGTCTTTGCTTCGGTATACAAGATCCTCTTCACGAGCGATTCGGGCAGAGCGGTGAGATACACCAGGCATGACACGTAGGGATTCATGGATCACGGCCCAAAGGTAGGGGCGTTGCTCCAGATCTGTCCATTTGAGATTCTCGGGATCAATACCTTGAAGATCGGTCATGAGGCGCTTGTAGATCTCGGGCTTGTCGAGGAGGAAGTATGTGATGACAGTCAAGGTAGCCTACACAGTTAGCGTCATTCCACCCAAATCGAAGCATCCAACTTACAGCAGTGGTTTCGGTACCAGCAAGAAGAAAGTTGAAACCTTCACCAGAAAGTCGATACAAAGACTTCTCTGACTCAGGCAAAGACTTGGACTCAACAACCTGCGCGAAAACTCTACCACCATCAGGGTTCTTCAGCGCAGCCTTGATGTATCCCGGAATGACCACATTCATCTGGTTCATAACAGCCTTGATATCCTCGCCCAGATAATCAGACAAAAACGGCAAGACCTGGGCCATCTTCCTCGCAAACACATTGTGTCTCATCATATAAGCGCTCTGGAAGAATGATTTGACCCAAGTAGCCAGATTAGGCTCCCAACCTTCCTGTGCGATGAAACCCATACTTTCACCAAAGGCATACTGGGAAATGATATCCGCAGTGAAACAATTGAAAGCTTCTTTGACATCGAAAGGTTCGCCGCCAGCGGAGCGAAGCATCTTATCGACGGTCATTTGCGCGAAATCTTGCACTTCACCCTCGAGTTTGAGCATTTGCGCGCGGGAGAAGTATTTCGACAGAGCGCCTTTGCGCATCCGGTGGACTTCGTGACTGACTGTTGAGAAACCGGTCACTGAGACAGGACCTGCGCCGCCTGTGTTGAGTTGATGCTGCCATTTGTCGCGGACGCGGCCAGGACCGGCATAGATTTCGTCGGTGAAGTAAGGGTCCGAGCAATGAAGTTCATCCGGGTTAATTCTGACAATGGGGCCTGAGTTTGTTAGTCAAGTGGTCAATAATAAGACGAAAATCTCACGTACCATATTGTTCATGCATGTCGCGAATGACCTTTCCATATCGACCTACTCGCCACCAGTCATAGTAGGCTTCATAGACATAACTCGCAGCAGCGATCTTCGGGCCTGGGAATCGAGACAGGGGATGAAGAGGCGAGATGTTGTACAGTGCAACAAAAATACGGTAGATAACCCAGATTCCAACAAGAGTAGCCACGCTCTTGAGAGAGACAAGGCCCTTGACGTCCACTGTTTCCCAATCCATGATGAGCAAAAAGATACGATGAACAGCGCGAAAAAGACCCTAGTATAGAGCGGACAGGACAGCTTATAACACCGAGGGAATGAACCGTTGATCCATTTTTAGGGTCTACATGTCGTATCGCTCTTATCATAGGATCGGCCTTAAATGGACGCTTCGAGGGTATATCCCGATGAACCCCTGCGAGCATGTGGGTTTTGTTCCCCGCCCATGAAGAGTTTTCCCACCACGACCGCGGATTTGGGATGACCGTTGACAAAGCTCAGATCTGGGATTGGCTTGAGGGTTGTTTAGTGCTTATGGTGTTATGCTTAGCTTCCAAATATAGCGGTTTCCGCAACTCGTTTGGACAGAGGACCTGCATGAATAAGGATTTGACCGCTTAATGTGGACGAGACTCGGGAATACACAAATCGTATTTCAGTCGTCATCGCCTAGACTTCTTTTCTCGGCGCGTTATTTATCCAAGCGAGATACGTGCTCTTGCCACATAGAGGAGTTTCAGATGTCAGGTTCATCGTCGCTAGAGTCCTCTGACATATCCGGCTCAACATGCTCCTCCATCGTGTGCTCAGGATCATGCATCCTTCTACTGTGTCTGATACATTTGAAACATAGCATAAACTGCTCTGTGCAATCGGCGCAGATATAAAGTGGCCTTGGCGTAAGCTTGAACAACTTATCAGTAATGGCCCAGGAATCGAATCTCGTGTATGACTTACCACACGGCAATTGCTGCAACTGTTATAGTGGTGATGCTCTCCCGGTATTGTCTGATGAAAGTCTGGGTCCCAAACCTCCCTAGTTCCGTCTTCGAGTATTCGTTCTCTTCCATGCTCGGGCGGCTCCAGACACTTTAACGCTTCAGCGTCCATACGAGCAAAGTGGGCTAACTTCAGTGCAGACCACTGCCCATCATAACTAACAGGCCAAACATCCGCTCCGTACACTTTCACAAGAATCTCAATCTTTAACGCGTCCGACCGAGTGTTTTTGCACGCCCACATAAGCGGCGTCCAGCCATCGTCGTCTCTCACATTGATATCATACCCTTCCGGCAGAAAGTCGATGAATATTCCGATGAATTCCCAGCCACACATCATTGCAGCAAAATGTAACGGTGTTCGGCCGTAGTAATCCGGCACGAGTAGATCAACGCCCGCTTTGATCAAAGGTCCGATAGATCGATTCGAAGCGTCGGGAACTGCGTGATGAGCCGGCCGTTTACCTTGAAAATCAGATACATCGACGTCGGCGCCTTTCTTTATGAGGTAGTGGACTAACAGCCTATCTGCAAGTGCGGTAGCGATGATGATGGGATACGTCCCAGACTGACTCCTCATGTTAACATCGACTCCAGCCTCTTCTACGAGATAGCGACATATCGCATGACGGTAGTTAGTGAGGAAAACATCACGAATGATGGAACATAACAAGGACTCTTTCTCTGGATCCGGGCCAGGTGCGTTCGGATCCGCGCCTGCTTCGATAACAAGCTTGAGTAACGGAAATATCTCGTGAATTTGATGGTCTGAACGCGCAGCTGCCAAATGTGCGAGATTTCCATATGTCGGGCTATGAATATCTGCTCGAGCGCCCGCGTTGATCAGACGTTGCGCTTCTTCGATGTTTCCCAGTTTGATGGCAGCGGCTAGTGGTGGCAAGCCTGTGATGTCACGACTTGTTGCAACTATTAGTTTAACCTGCCTGATACTTACAGGCCTACTTACTCGAACAACTCGGGTCGAGGTGACCAGTACTGAGATACCCATGGGTGATGGTCTAATATCAGGTCTTTGGTCGTTGCTAGATCTGGTGGATCTTCGAATATGAGTTCTAGTTCTCGTCGATGTCCATCATTGTCTTGCCGTGACTTGAAGATGAATTCACTATTTGCAGTACATGCTTCATAAGGCAGTGACATCTTGATCTTGGTTGACATTTAGGCATTGTTACCATGTATCGGGCTGTTGTCTTTGCTATATATAATAGCGGTCGAGCATCGCCTCAACTCAGCCTCAATTATGTGAGACGCGACCCGCCCAGAGTGGATGATTAATAGAATCAGCCTCAGCGGCCTCACGATTGACAGATGCACATCAGAATCCTAATCCTCACCGAAAAGGCATAAGACACAGCTTTGGCTTAAATTAGATTATGATTTATGTGGAAAACAATCCAAGCTATAGTAAAGCGATAAACACTGGGTCGCCTCACTTCGGCCAAACAAAACTGCATCAGACTCATATCCAACGCTGATGGGACCATGTGCAGTTCCAGTCAAAGCTTTTCCCCCAAACTCCCAATTGCTCCTTAGTAGATGCCAGGAATAAGTCTCCATCTGACCGTCTTCTTATACACCTCCCAATCTTCTCCATACTTCTCGGAGCAGGCATAATCGTCCCGTCCTTCACGATGAATGAGTAGAAATCCAAACCACGCAGAGTACAGATAGGTAAACAGCATTCCCCAAGGTGCAGCATCACCAGGTGTGACCAGCCGGCCATCAAGCATTTTCGCAACTTCAGCCCCGGCAACAGCCGTACCAGCAGGAAGAATCACATATCCAGCAGCCTTGGTAGGCAAGCAAAAGGGTAGAGACTGGATCCAGTCGCCAAAGTAGTTGATGTGACGAGCCATGCCCCACCAGCCGCTGGTGAGAAGCTTTGTGCCGCGCTTGGTTTGGATGAATGTTGCGTTAGCGAAAGCCGGGTTGTTGGGATCCTTGCGGAAGAGCGCCTTTTGGTTGTTGGACGAGCGGAAGATGTAAAGACCGATGGCAAAGACTGTGCCAATCGCTCCGACACCATAAGGACCCAGGTGGACGGGGTAGACAGACAGATAGCGACACTGCGTGGAGTAAAGGAAAGGAACCCAGACAATGTCACCCCAGGTAAGCATAAAGCCCAGTCCATCGGTAGTAATATCCATCATTCCCAAAAGTCCAGCCTCAGAATACTGACCCTCGAGAACATAGTAAGCCTGAATCAGGGCAATGACAAGAATACTGTCTGAGACAAAGCCATAAGTGCGATACTGCTTGGCAATGAATGAGCAGTTGAGCAAGATCCAACCAGTAAGACCAGGTCTCATCTCCAACCAAGCCTTGATATCAATCTCGCCAAAGATGGGAAGAGTGATACGAGGGTTGAGCTCTCGTCCGATGAAGAAATCGTAGATCATACGGCCGGTGTGGCCACCGACTGCAAGTTCACGGAGTTCAGGATTGTTGGGCTTGACAGAGAAGCTGCGGATGTAGACCCAGATGGAGATTATGTAGGTTAGAACGGTGCTTGTCGTGAGGAGTTGGATGTAGTGGTCGGTTATCCATGTCCAGACGGGGAAGTCGGCGCCATACATGTACGTTCCGATGGCACAACCAGTCAATTGGACGACGGTAGCGGAGAATGCTGCACAATGATCAGCCATGACGCCAATTTAGCATATCAAAAAGGGCTTACCATTGAAGCGATACTCAAGAGGCTTTCCAGACTCACG
Source organism: Fusarium tanahbumbuense (assembly GCA_012977735.1). Lineage (NCBI taxonomy): Eukaryota > Fungi > Ascomycota > Sordariomycetes > Hypocreales > Nectriaceae > Fusarium > Fusarium tanahbumbuense. The sequence continues at coordinate 38,452 of JAALXH010000227.1, forward strand.
CAACTTTGTACCGAGAGCAATCTGAGCAGGCATGATGCGATAAAGCACAAGACTCAGGAAGTAATAAGCGAAAAGCCAACCGGTGACTTCCCAGCTCATGAAACCCGCAAGGCCCTCTTCAGGCCATGGAATTTGAGACTTGAGCTTAGCCCAGCTTAGAGTCTTGGGATCGAGAAGAGCAGGTGCGGGACATCCTGATACGTCATTGCAGCCTAGATACAGGACTTGCATAAGCACTGGAAGACCAAAAACAATACCGGTGGCGCCGAGACTAAGATAATTAGCATTGAGGATGAGATGGGATGATAGACGGAGGGTCTTACGGGCCACCGAATTCATAGCGGGGAGAGTCAGGGACCTTCATGACTGCCCCGTTGACGATTAAAAGAGAGTGCTGAGTCAAGCGTGATATTCCCTAATTGAGAGCGAAACCAAGATATTTAACGATGGTAGATGGTCTATGTGTTTATCGACCCATTCTCATCCCAACGGAACAGTTTGGTCCGGCCCACAGTTGAAAGAAGACAAAGACGTTCTTTTGTTTACCCCGTATCCACGCCCCTTTAGCGCTTTGTTGAACGCGAAATGGGATGGTCATGATTGGATACATCTTTCGACAAGTGGAGGCTCATTTCGCCCAGACACGAATACGACGGACCCGAGGAATCCGCGCGTTGAGGTAGGGCTGCTTATCGATAGGAGATAAGATAAGGATCAATGCTATGTTATGCTATCATGATTCATTTCCTATTTCTTGCTCTTGCTCAAGATTTCCTTGACCTCATCCATATGAGATGAGAAGTTGTCAACCAAATCATCCCACATCTTGGGCTCGTGCTCATGCTTCTTGTCGCTGTTCCATGCCCAATCCGTAATAGTCAATTGTCTGCAGCTCTCAAACATGAAAGCCACCGCGCCCTTGGAGATCTGCATCTCTGGTGGGGGCTGAGCCGAAGCAGCCTTGAATTCCTACACAATGTTAGAAGGCTCATAACAGAAGAAAGATTTAAAACTTACCTCATATGCGACTCCATGAGGAACCCAGCCACACTCAAAAGAAATGCCTCCAGGCTGGAATTCATCAGACCGTCCAGCATACTCTCCATAGATCAACCCCATCAACTCCGAAGCCGCATTGCGGTGATAGTATGGCGGACGGTACGTATGAGACGCAACATCCCACCGAGGTGAAAAAATCAAAAAGTCCGCCAAAGGAGCATTCTCATCTCTGCTCTTGGCAGTAAGAACACAAAAGATAGAAGGATCAATATGATCAACAGAGATAGACCCAACGTTGACGAACTTGGTAAGATCATACTTGTAAGGAACGTAGTTTCCATGCCAAGCGATGACATCAAACGGACAATGGTTCTGCGTGCTCTTGAAGAACTTGCCTCCAAGCTTGTACACGATCTCCCATGGGTCATCACGAGTGACATTGTATCTCGCCTTAGGGTACATAAAGTCTCTTGCGTTAGCAAGACCATTAGAGCCCAGAGGACCTAGTTCGGGAAGTTCGTAGTGTGAGCCCCAGATCTCCAGGATGTAGCCTCTAGTGGGTCCTTCCACGTTGACCTTGAAGCGTTGACCGCGCTGGATGACACAGATTTCGCCAGGCTGGACGTAAAGGTTTCCGAATTCGGTTTGGATGTCCAATGCGCCTTGTTGGGCGATGATGAGGAAGTCACCATCTGAGTTAACGAAGGCGCGCTTCTCCATGCTTTTGGTGGCGGAGAAGATATGAGTTGCTAGACCTTCGCGGAGGGTTGGGTCGCCGGAGCCTGCGATCGTGCGGAGTCCGGAGACAAAGTCGGTTCCTTCAGAGATGTCGAAGGGGAGCTACAAGATTAGACTTGTGTATGAGATGAGGCGAGGTTGACTTACCCATGCGAGCTGTGTGGGAGAGATTCTGACTTCAGGGTTCAATGGCAAAAAGCAGCTCTCTGTACCTTCAACCTTGGGCATATCCGTCTATCTGACATCAGCATAACCACCATCAAATCTCATCATATGAACTTACAAAACCCTGATGAGCGACAGCAGGTCTCGAGCGATAAAGCCAAGAGTTCCTATTCGCATTTCTCGAAGCACCAAAAGAATCGGACATCTGCTCCGCATAGAGCCCAAATCTCACAACCCGTGGGTTGTTCTGACCTCTGGGAATGGTCCCAGGAACAGCCTCCGACTCATGATGATTGTTGAAGCCGGAGAGATACTCATACGGATCATTGTCCCTCGTCGCGAAAGAGGGAATTGATCCGTCTTTTTGGGTCTCTGCCCAATGGAAGATGTTTTGGTAATCAGTTTTCTGCGCCATGATCAATTACACTAGCAATAAGAAAAAGCAAGTCAGGAAATAACTACTGGTTATGATCCCCTCATATACCAAACTCGTCGCCAAGCTTCCCCGCTCTTAGGAAGCTTTGTCGGCAATTGATGGGGCTTTTTAGCGCTGTTTTAGTGGTTGGAGTGCTGGACGCGAGAGGGGGGGGAGACCAGGGACCCACGATCGACGATGATGGTTATGCTGACCATTTCATCAGTCATGAAATATGTGGAGATGGCCATGGGTAAGGTATTAGTAAAGCATTATGTCGCATCTGATATGATAGTAACATTTATGCTTGGTGTTCTGATATGCCGTCATTGATATTGGGCTCTATTCCCAGTGGCGGGGTGGACTTGTACTTTGAACCGCGAGCGTTTTTGTCCCAAACCCCTAAAAAGAATTGAAGCTCTTAGGTCAAGAAAGGATTTGATGACAACAGTACATCATCAACAAAGTTTCGAAAAGAATAGTGCGGTATTTATTACTATAGCTTTGGATAAAATGTATACTTTTCCTCTGGAGATTGTGCTGTTATATTGACAACGTAAGTGGGATAACCGTGGATCACCATACTCGTAACCGACACTTTGAGATATATGGTCGATATGGTTTGGCGAGGAGTCTCCTTCCATACCTCGTTGCCATCCTCATAAGTGCATGTTCTATCCAGCTGTTGTGGACCGTAGCGGTGAATAGTCACACAAGAACTCTCGTTCGCTCGTCTATGTTTCTCAGCTTGTTCCTTAACCAGATGCATTTGACCACTAACAGCTGCATCGTATAGCGAACCGGCGTCGATCATGGCCCAAGCATCACCACTATCAGTAACACCGAAAGCAACCACAAAGTCCAGATATGGGGTAACGTCATGCCAATCACTTCGGAAGAAGTGACATGCCGTGAATGACGTGTTCCCATCTCGTAGATACGACTGTGTATCGCGATCCCACCAAGTGGGTGAATTAGTTGATTCGTATTGCCAGTATTCGGTTTCCAGTGGGAATTTGAAAAGAAAAGCATTTTCTCGAGTCGCATCTAGCTTTTGCTCACAGCCCGCAGAGATGCTCGGGTTGAGATACCTCTGCGCGGGCCGCCCCCGAATCGCCCTGTCAAGGTCTGCCAGCTCGTGAGGCCGCACTCTGGCATATGTCCCACCCCCATATGCTTTCAAGTAGATACCGACCATAGCGTGACTTCCGTAGGAGTGATGTAAAGGCATGACGGTGTCTCCACTTGAAGTGTACTGCAGGCCGATCTCTATTCGAATACCTTTGTTGGTGATTGCATATTCGGGAGTATCAAGCGCACCGCGTGCTTGTCGACACCGCGAGCCATGTACAAACTCTTCAGGCCCTGTCGCCAGAACCCCGCTATATTTCTTATCAACAGACAGCGAACGCCAGAGAAATATGCTCATATCGTTTGTCCGATGGATGATCTTTTTTTGTAGTCGGTAAAAGGCATCCTTGCGACCTTCTCCATAAATGAAGGACATCCTGACGTTGAAGAGACCGATTAGACAATACGCGATGTCCTCCGGTCGCGTAGTTTGACGTGATGCCGCCCATGACATCTTGTGGGAAACGGGGATTTCTGATAAAAGGCTCTTGTCTCGAAGAACATCTTGACTGATTCCTGAAGCGTCACTGACCAAGCCTAAGAGATCATGCTTGGTACCTCGCAGTCGCCAATCGCTGTCGAAAAAGATCAACTTATCTGGTGCCAACAGCTCCTGCAAGGTCCATCCCCGCGTGAACCACCTTGACCCTTTAAGATTCTCGATGGGCGCCTCTGAACCAAGGTCTTGGATGAACACGTAGCATTCTTCTGCAGTGGCATACCACTCAAACATAGAATTGATAGCTTCTGCAAGCTCAACGCTATTGGTCTTGTCGATACAGCACGAGTCTATCCAGACGTGGTTGAAGCCTCTGCTCTTAGCTAAGGCACAAGTTTTGAGGATCTTCTGCCCTCCGAGCTTTTGCGAGTAATCTCGCGTTGAGCTGCGGAATTCTTTGAAAGTCACTTCATCTTTGTCCCATGTGTGTGATAGGATGGCGAAAGGCGGCCGATTTAGGCCGATGAACTCTTCCAGGGTTAAGGTATGAGTATTGATGATCCACATGATCATTCATGGCTGTATATTCTAGGATCAAGAGGAACAGGACACGAGGGTCAATTATAGTGTACAGAGGTGACAGGAGGGCTGTGTAGTGTCTAGGCATCCTTGGAACTCCAAAGAGCCTTGTGTGGCCATGTTACCCACGTCAGCTGCGACAGATAACGTGAGGGTGTGCAAAGGCCCAATTAGAATATTGATCAAGGTGTGAGACATGCATGTGTACAGCCTGATTTGGTACAAAGTTACTAACCGGAGAAGGAGTTTGGGTGTGAAGCTCACCAGTGAAATATCAGCGGCTGTGCGGTTGCAACTGAGGAATCATATTGGGCGTTCATAAATCTGATCTTGTACCGGCTGACTAAGAAAAAACCTTTGAGGGACATTTGACTATATTAAAATTAAAATCACGAAAGTTCATCTCTTTCCTCTGTTGTGATGATGAGACTTCTTATCAGAAGCTTCAGGGTACGTAGAACGCCGTGCCAAAATTAGAATCCCGCGTTTATGTGGAAAAAAGAGGGGAAAGTTCTGATGATGACGACACGCGTTAACTTACTCCCGGCATTGGAAACCTTAGTCAGCGCTTATTGCATGGGCTGAAACTTAAGCGAAAGAGGAGATTCATGGTCCCAATTCAGGCACTTCCAATTGCACATGCTAAAACTGAGTGAAAATGGCTCCAATCGTGCCGCAATGTCAGGTAAGACCAATTATATGTGCTTAAATAAGTAATTGGACTGACAGTAACTCGTACAGGCTCTTAGGGCTCCTGATAAGCAGCGTTGCAACTCACGCCAACCAGCTCTTCTGTTACTTACATTCACGACAAGCTCATGGCTTGTATGTTGGATATAAAAGACGTAATGCACAGGTTGATTATCTGGATAACCATCCTCCAGCTTATCTTGCTGAACAGAACATCCCTCTTGCCAACGATGACTTCGGTGACATCACAGAAAAGGGAACTATTGAGGAAGTCCTGAACCACCTACTCACAAAATATCAGACCCTCAGCCGTGTAATTGAAGCCCGCAGACAGCACCATATGCGTTTTTACTCTATTTCCTACGATTACGGCCACCAAGCCTACATCGACAAACTCATCAGCACGCGACACATCGTCCTGCGCGCTCTTGAACGTGCGCAAAAGCGATTCATGGCGATCCACTATGAGAACGAACAGTGGTACGCGTGGGTTAAGAATGCGCAGGATGAGGAGGAGGAGAACCGCGACAAGGAGCAGAAGAAGATTAGGCAGGAAGCCCAGTTGTTCCAGAGGCATATGAAGCAGCTTGAGGCGAGGTTGGAGTATATGAGGAAGAAAGAGGAGCAGAAGATTCAAAATGCGTTTCTGGATGAGGCGTACAAGGAGAGAATGGCGCAGAGTGAAGACGACGACGAGGCGTGGGATCCCATTGAGGATATGGAAGATGATAAGAGGAATCAGTACATCGATCTCATCAAGCATTTCCTCTGGATGCCGATCGACATCAAGGAACCAACTTCGACTGCCGAGGCATCATCGGAGACCCCCGCAGAAGCATCTTCTTCTGCAAGCCCCTCGGAACCCAAGGCTCCAGCCCCTGCTGCTTCGGCGAAAACGCTGAAGAATAAGAAGAAAAAAGGGAAGGCCAAGAGCAATGCCAATAAGGCTCCCGATTTCGAGGACTCACTGGTTGGCCAGCTGAAGCTCCTAGCCATGCATCACAGAGCCGAGGCAGCCGAACAAACGGAGCTGCAAGAGCCGGACAAGAACAACATCGAGACGGAAGAGGAGGTGAGGAAACGTCTGAGCGAAGGTGTCAAGAAAAACCTCGACAACCTCTCTGGTATGCAAATCGTTGGTACCCTTGAGAATCCTCATGAGACGTGGGATAAACTGCACCTCTGCCTGAAGATGAGATCGACTCTCTTATCCGCGATATTCGAGAGATCAAGCTGTTCCTCTTCTGTCGTCTTGTTCTCTCGCAAGCTTCTCTTCTCCCTGCCGCTCTTCGTGCAAACAGTGTAGAGGAATTCCTCGATGATTCCACCATCGCTGAGGCAGACCTGCGAGATCTCTGTCTCAAGGTCGCGGAACCTACTCTTCAGAACATCAGAGACGCATGTGCTGATTTCGCTCGCGACGACAACCCCGATGAGAGAATTCTTATCGAGGATGATGACGACGACGATGACGAGACTATGGCGGACATCATGAGAGCAGACCGGCGCTATCATCATCTTCATACCGATGACTGGTTTGCAGATCGAGTTTCACGCTACAGCGATAAGAAGAAGAGGAAGTACAAGAAGTCAAAGTCCAAATCCAAAGTCACGATTTGTGGAAAGAGTATTTGGGACCATGCCAGCGAAAATGCCATGTCGAGAGACGGATGGCTTCAGTTCTCCATTATGGCGAAGGACTGTGACATCAAACATACGATCCAACTCTGCAGAAACTGGAACGAATTCTCTGACTTGAACTTGCTGTCGATCTGGCATTACTTTCCTGCGTCCAACTGGACTGCTTGGGGCATGGATCGTTTCATGCAACAGCTTCAACAGCTTGGCTTCTTCCCTTACTTCACCGACTTTGAAGCTGAATCTCGCACACACCATGATCAAGTCGGTGGCCGCGGTACTCAGCGTCGTGCGCACAGTTTGCTTGAGGCGAGGAATATCATGGTGGGAAATATGAAGAGAAATGATCCTGTTATCAGGCGCTTTATCCAGTATCTTCTCATGCGAGCGGGTGAAGTGCTTGTTATGGTGAGAGATGGTAAGACTGGTCGTGTCATTACTGCACCACCAAAGGATGATCTCTTGACCCTCAGACGCAAGCAGGGTATTGGTAGGGCAGCCAAGAACGACTGGGAGGATCTTTTGTCTGTCGGGCCTGAGTTTATGAAATTGACTAATGTGCTTCGTGAATGGCGTTTTGGATTCACGGATTACTACGATGTCTTCATCTGGGACTTTGTGCCGGGACAATCACACGTGGATATGTACAACACCGTCCTCCTTGTAAGTTCGAACCTACATATGCAACACTCCAGCTGACAGTTTAGGAACTTCGCGATGCCTTGCGCATCAGACAACCCCAGGACATGTACAAACACACGAAACCTCTACTTCGCAGCCTCCACCGCGATGTGGATACAGGCTACACCCATGACATCAAGCCTAGTGAGAACGTACGGAGCCTCTGGGATACTGTTTCTCATGAAGCCTCCTCGTTCAAACTCTTCGACATATCTGACAAGGAGATCACAACTAGAGATGACTCCGAATTAGAATCCTCACCGTATCTGTTCTACAACAAAGCAAATGAACTCGAAGACGCAATCCTCTTCCCCGATGAACTCACCTCTAACAAGACGAGCGTTGCTTTCCGAGAGATCAGGAATGGTGTAGCTGATATCGAGAGTGGTGTTTTACCTAGCAATGCAAGGAACATGGCCAAGGGCCTTGATGCTATTAACGCAGGTAAAGATCCGTACAAGGCCTTGCGCGAGGCAAAGGATCATGAGGAGATCACTATCTGGGGAGTGCCGCATATTTGGCAGACCGGTCTCGTGGCGGCGAGGAAGGAGAAGCCAGATGCTGCGCAGAAGGCGTTGCTTGACAAGACGGGACTGACGAGGTCGCACAAGAGTTCGAATTTTGATAAGAGGATGGACTCTTCTGATCCGATGGAGAACATGGAGAGAGATCGATCTTTCAGTAAGTCTTCCGTCCTTCACACTGATGCGTTGCTGATGGAAATTAGGTTTCAAAGAATCTCTACATGCTGGTGATCTTGAACCAGGATACAAGGAGAAATACGCTATGCTGCAAGATCGTCTTAGCGCAATGCTTCAACAAACACATGTCGGAGCAACCGCTTGGGTCTGGCACATCGCTTCTATCCTTGACCGGCTCGAGCTCCGCGCCGACTACGATCCTTTCGACTACTCACATGATCCCCAAGCCCCTTGGCCAAATAGCTTTATTGTGCAAGACATGGTCCAAGCCTTTGCCACGACCGCTATGTTCTTCCCCGATTTGGAGGTCACAAAGCTTGTCACGATGTTTGTCAACTCAGACTCGTGCGAAGAATTTCGCAAGAGCGGGATTTTCGACGTCAAGGAACGAAGCAAGGTCAGGCCTGATCGCCGAACCAGAACGAGTTACAAGTTCCGCCCGAAGGAATTCTGGAAAGAGTGGAAGGAGTTTTATGACAAGGATACAGACCGTTTCTGGGCTGAAGTGTATCCCATGGAATGGAGTGTCGCCGTGAGACCCATTGTCGCCCAACGTATGTTGCCCTATACCGTTTTGAGAGCTTTACTGACCGATCATAGTGTACAAAGCTGGTGTCATAGGTCCAGCCAATCTTCAACCTAATTCCGAGGTTGTTAGTGGCATGGTGACAGCCAACAAGGAACCTCATCGTCCTGACAAACTCGACCTGTTTGTCAACTACGAAGATCAGTACGGAAACTTCAATCAAAAATTCCCACCGGCCTATGTCCCACCTTCATCATGGCCGCAAGTCCTTCCTCGCGCAAAGTCTTTCGCTGCCAAACACGCTGACGCTCGCTTTGCATTGCTTCGTCTCTGGTCAGCACCGCACTACTATCCTCTCATGGTTGGCCCCATGAACCGCGGAATGACGAGTTTCCTCGACAGCTTGAACCGTTCATGGGAATTTAAATTCGTGCCGAAGGATATGCCCGGTAGTGAATTTAGCATCCATCATAGCACGGAGCTACGATTGAACATTCTCAAAAAGAAGTTTGGGGACAAGGTTATGAATCGTGGTGATCTGATTTTGGTTATGGGTGATGATGAGAAGGATCTGTTCAAATTCTGTACGGCGGTCACGTTTGCCCTTCAGACGAAGCCTTGGTTGAGGGAGGTTAATTTATGGGAGAGTTTTGTCAATGTTGATTTGGAGTTTATCGAGGGATTGGATGAGCATTGGCTTGAATAGACTAGCTATATCAGCCTAGACACTGGATAATATGAGTATCATCATTGCATGACGTTAATACGAGATGCTGGTTCTCATGTGGGGTCGGCTGTTAACACGATACAGGGGTTCCAAGCCAAACCCCATTCGGCTTTTCGGAAGCAAAAGGTCCATCAATTGGAAGAAATCACGGTCGGCAAAAGTGGTTTCAGACGACGATCTCCATGATTTAGCCTAATGGGCCCATTCATCCCGTCATCTAAACACCATGGACGGATATATAAAACATCGTCGTCCCATGTTTGAGTTTTCGTATACCAATTCCATCAATAGCAAAAATGTTGGGTGTCAAAGCGCTTCTCGTGGCCTGTCTGGCTTTCACCAGCAGTGCTGCACCTCAGGATAAGAAGCATTGGGTTGGAACATGGGCTTCTATGCCTCAGGAGGTTGAGCCTGGTAACCTTGCTCCAGCTCCATTTGTAGGTCAACTCATCGATACGATCATAATTGTTATTAACATGTGTTCAGGGAGGACCAGATCTTGCTGCTCAATTCTTGAATACTACTCTCCGTCAGACATTCCGCACGTCCATCGCCACAGACAAGATCCGTATCCGCTTCTCCAACATATTCGGCAAAACCCCTCTGCCCATTACCGCGGCATCAATTGCCCTTCCCGTCGGTGGAAAGGCTGGTGTCGGAGAGATTGATACCAAGACGCTCAAGAGTCTCAAGTTCAAGGGCAAGAAATCTGTTTCTGTCCCTGCCGGAGAAATCATTTACTCCGACCCTATCGACTTCAAGCTCAAGCCTCTTTCTAATCTTGCTCTTTCTGTATACACTGAGAAGGGTCAGGCCGGAGCTATCATCACTGGCCATCCTGGCAGCCGAACTACTTCGTGGATGCAGAAGGGTAACCATGTCAACGCTGCGTCTGTTTCGGAGGGAAGCACCAAGCACTGGTATTTCGCTAATGGCATTGATACGTGGGCGCCTCAGGATCACTTCGCTGTTGTTCTGTTGGGCGATAGTATCACTGATGGACGAGGCAGCACTGATGACACCAACGATCGGTAATTACCCTCACAGCATGATGTTGATGACATGATGGCTAATCGGAAGCAGATGGTCTGATGCCCTTGCCGAGCATCTTCAAGCCTCAGGAATGAAGAACGTAGCCGTCAACAACATGGCCGCAGGAGGCAACGCCATTCTCCAAGGTGGTCTCGGACCTCCTCTTCTCCAGCGCTACAAGCGCGACGCTCTCGAGCAACCCGGCGCCAAGTTCGTCGTTATCTTCGAAGGCGTAAACGATATCGGTCCTTCTGCTACCGACGCTTCCACCCAACAAAAGATCAAGACGGGTCTCATGGCAGCGTACAAGCAGATCGCTGGTGATATCAAAAAGGCGGGCATGACCAGCATTGGAGCTACCATCACCCAGATGCTTGGCAACCAGTACTATGCGCCCGAGAGGGAGGTGACGAGGGTTGCTATCAACGAATTCATTCTGAACAATGGTACTTTCGATCATACTGTTGACTTTGCTAGCTTGATTGGCGAAGGAGATAAGTTGTTGGCTAAGTTTGACTCCGGGGATGGTCTGCACCCCAACCCTGCTGCTTACAAGGAGATGGGAACCAAGTTCCCTATCAAGTACTTCAAGAACTAGAGTGTGGTCATGAACCTCCGAAGATGAGGCGGGCATTTCACTTCAACTGAGTTTATAGTTTTAAATGTAAATACAAACCTTTCCCAGCTTTGGAATAAAGTATCCGGGCGCGGTACCCGGCATGTGACACAGCCATGTCAATCATCTGTATGGACGGTACTCCGTAGGACGGAGACTTTTGACGTGTACTAGTAGGATTCAATGTCACCATTCCGCAATCCTACCATATACTAGCTTATCATCAGAAGGATCCGGTCGCACATCAATTCTTTGTTCCGCAATCCTATCGGGCACTTTCAATGAAAACTCTCCGCTTACAGAAAGTCTCCAACCTTTGCTATAAAACTCCGCATATGTTCTTGGAGAAAGAGGAATATCCAATTCATTCTCATTCAATCAATACTACCATCCCGATGAATCCCCCTCTTGAACTATTCGTCCTCTCGTGGGGTGTATACCCCCGTCGAGTCCTAACCTACCTCACCGAAAAGAACCTCCTCAATTCGCCTCTCATAAAAATATCCGAAAGCACGGCCTCTGAGACCGGTGAACTCTCTGCTCCTCGCAAGCCCAAGGGCTCCGTCCCCGTTCTACGCCTCCCCGACGGATCGTTCATCAAGCAATCCATTGCGATTCTGATGTACTTTGAAGACATCTGCGACCACCCTGAAGAACCCTGGCAGGTTGAACTGTCGAGGCAGGCCAAGGGTAGCATGCTGGGTGAGACAGCTGCAGAAAAGGCAAGAGTGAGGGATATGTTGTGCCTCGCAGATGAAATCACAAGTCAATTCGTTCTAGCCTGTCATAAAGGCACTGCCCTATTTGTGCAACTGGAAACGACAAATGCCACTGCTTCGAAGCTCATAATGGACTATTGCTACAAGAACTTGAAGCTTTTGGCAAAGTACTACGACAACGATCCACGATTTGACGGCGATGAAGCAAAGGTCAATGTTGCGGATTGTGTGCTTCAAGCGGTCTTGTATTTTGGGAAGGATGTATATGGTTTGGATCTTGTGGTTGATCCTGAGCTGGCCAGTTTGAGGACCTTCTATGAGTGGATGGAGAAGAGGGAGAGTGTCAAGGTGGAATTGCCATGTCCCGAATGGATTCAGCAGTTGGCTAGTCAGTGGCTTCCTGTTGAGTAAGAGAGTCGGTTTACTACGGTCTATGGGCCCTGGGACAAACTGTGTTGGTGGTTGAATCTCATATGTTCTATTCAGATGAAAAGAGACTGTCCCTTTTCTACACCATCATGATAAGCTTTTTATCGACGAATTATACTTTTCGAGCCTCATGACTCCGAGGCTTACACGATACCTGTTTTCTTCCTCGCCTGATGAACCATGAGTTTCGTGCTGAGTATAAAATGCGTTCTTTACTTCTTTCCATCTCTCTTAAAAGCGTCGAAGTCATGACGCCTCAGAAGTGTAACCTTATTGGGTAAGAATTGTGACTATCATTACTACGTAGTACTACATAATAGAGCGGATATCGTTCTGTCAGATGAAAAGACCGAAAAGAGACCCTCTGGTGGTCAGATATTTGTGATAGTGTCAGATTGAGGCGTTGCTTGGCCATATTGCTGACTGACTCATGTATGAAGCCAAGTCTGGCCAACAACTTGGCAGGTGGGGCTCATTACCGAGGCATTTGTGATCTGCAAAATCCTGTCCCATATGGATAAACCTCCGTCTGAGGTCGTATGCAATTCCCCGATCATGTACAGTCGATCTTCAACCAGCAAGTCAGCTCAAATTTGCAGTCACATGAACTAGACACGCGATTAAGTCAATATCTCATTAATTTACGTTTTTATACATATAATCCATCTCTTTATACGGTGAGGATCTCTTTCGGTAGGAAATGTCCAATCGTGAAGTTTACTTGCCACCAGGAGCCTTCTCTACAGTCTCGACAGTAGCATGATCAGCCTTGTTGAGCTCATCGAGGATATGCTCGTCGACGGACTCGTGGAAGACATCGACCTTTGTGGTAGCGAACTTGCGAGCGCTGATGCCCTTCTCGAATAGAACACCGAGTTCGGCAAAGGTTCGACCGTTGGGCTCGGGAAGACGGAAGTAAGTGTAGATGATGCAGAGGAAGCAGATACCACCCTGGAGAGAGTTAGTTTGTGTTGGAGGACGGAGAGTTTGCGGGGGACTTACCCAGAAGAAACCGGTGTAATTGCTCCAATTCCAAGCAGTGGGGTTGAGCATGTATGGAGTCAATACGGCGTTGATGATACCGACGATGCCACTAAGGTTTGTTAGTCATCGAGTCTAGGAATCTGGAGGAGGAAAACTTACTAGAAGATACGGCCAAGAGCAACGGTCTTGATCTGAAGTCGTCGGGAAGGAAGCTCACTAACAAGCGAGTACGCAACCGATCCAACAGTAAGCTGATACACAACAGCCCATCCAATCATAAGACTTCCGGTAGCAAGAGCACCCTTCTCCCGATCCGCCTCAGGCACAAGGCCCAAGAAGCCAAGGATACACAAAACAGTGCAAAGACCGCACAATCCGTACAGGTATAGAGTGCGACGTCCAATGCCCCGGGACATCAGTGCCCAAGCACCGAACACACCAATCATGTTGATAGCGTATTGTCCGAGAGCAAAGGAGTAAGCGTGCTCGGTGGAAAGACCGGCCTGTTCAAGGAAGTAGGTCGAGTAGTTAGAAAAGGAGTTTCCGCTCAGGTTCTGCATCGCCCAAACCATACAGACGATCTCTGTTCGGCGACGGTTAACACCCTTGAAGCAATCGATATAGGAACTTCCACTAGTAAGCTTCTCTTCAAGGGCAGTTGTGTGCACCATCATAGCTACAGTCTCATCCGCATCAAACTCTGTCTCGCGGTTCAAACTCGTGAGTCTAAGAAGACTCTTCTTCGCATCGGCAACACGTCCCTTGCGAACAAGCCACCAAGGACTCTCAGGCGCAAGCCAAAGTCCCACGATCAAGGGCAAAGGCCAAATCCACTGCAGACCGTAGGGGATTCTGTAGGCCCACTGATCTGTACGTCCAATCATGGATCGCAATATTCCAATGCCGATTTCTTGACCGAGACCCCAGCAGAAGTTGACGTATGTTGTGAGATAACCTCGGAGGGCGATGGGGCAAACTTCGGAGGCGTAGGTGACGCAGATGGTCTGGAAGATACCCCAGGGAAGACCACAAAGGATTTCGGCGGCGAGGAGCATTTGGACGTTTTGGGCGGTGAAGAAGAGGGTGATGCAGGCGGAGAGCCAGATGAGACAGCCGATGATTGTATAGCGGTAGCCGAAGCGTTCGGAGAGCCAGCCGTTGAGGAAGAGACCGATGATGGAACCGACGTTGGCACCCTAGACAGTCGTGTTAGTGACCGTGTTGCGAAGATCAAGGATGGTTGGAGGGATTCGTACATTACTCAGACCAGCTTGCCATGCTGCTGACACTTGATATGATCCGTCGGGCTGAAGTGTTCCGTATTTCCTATTCCACTGAGGAAAGGCGTCTTTGCCACCGTTAGTAAATGCAACACGAACTCAATGCTGAAAAGACTCACAAAAGTTGTTGACCAAGACAATGTCGAAACCTTCCATGACAATACAGGTTGAGATCAAAACACTCCAACCAACAGCCTTGGGATACAGCTTGATGCCCTGCATGAGGGTCATCTTCTGCTCCTTGTCGGCAGCAGCGCGCGCATGATCGATAACATCTGGATGAGTCTTGCTGGGGTCTGCGTCATTGGAAGCCATTGGGGCAACAGTCGCGACCTTTTCGTCGGACATGGTAACAACCTCAGAGTATATCCAAGTAAGGTGACAAGATGAAAGGAAGAGAAAAGATGTTGATGCGGGGAAGAGAAGGATGATCTGGGGAAAGATGGAGAATTTCAAGGGGGCCCCAATATTCTTATTTAAGATGCCCGGGGAAGTAAAGAGTAAAGAGTAAAGAGGGGGGTAGCGTTTTTTTGATCGGCGAGGTGGCCGGTTAACTCAATTGATGAGAGCGTGCGGGACGATGCCCTGAATAATACTAGCTCGGTCTTGGTCTTTGGTCTTGTCTAGTGATGGTTGCAGGGATAAATGGCAGTTTCTTCAGTCTTTAGTGGCGGCCAAGCCTTAGTATTTATGTTGATCTCTACTGTTTGTAGAATGTTCTCTCGACGTCTCTTCTATCGAATATCCAGCTTCTATGGGTATACTATAGTCATGGCATGGTTTCCCTGTCTATGAAACGACAGAATGTTGGAGAATTGACAATTTCATTCTCTCAATGCCCAACTTCTCCACAGAACCAGCTAATCTGGGGGTGGAGAGTTGGACTCTCATCAACCAATAACAAGTCCCTCAAAACCAATTTCACTGCTAATAAAGTGGAGCGGAACGCTCTCGAACACTCAGCTTAAAATTTAATCTTATCCCCAAAAACCTGGCATTGATGATGAGCGGGGAATCCCTCGGTCCATTTCCGCCCTCCATCTCCTTCTCACGTGGTGATTTAGATTCAACGTTAACAGAGATCGAGTTAGATCGACCGAGTTGTTTCACGACTCGTGCTTCAGCGGCGAGAAGGCCGGCCGACAAGTCCGTTATCTGGGGTTGAGACTCCAGATCTACCAATTATCTGGGGTTAGAGATCTTTGTTTCCCCGCGATTTGGATGCCGGGGCCGTGGGGGACGAATGACAGCTCGGTTAAAGGGATGTAAGGTTGAATCTATTGATTGTGGTTTATCAGATCTCGGTGAGACTTTGCGAAAACGTCACAAGACACATGGCAAACATGGTTGTTCTATCCCCGATCAGGTCACTCAACAGGACATGGTCGAAGCAAAGAGGATCATTCTTTAACTCCTGAGTAGTTCTTTATTACTCTTTACTGTACAGGACTTGCCTGCGGATGAAATGTGAAAAATATTGGAGGTGTCCCCTCGACCAAAAATCATGACGACATAACCTACCCTAAACACAAATGGGTGTACAGCTCTGCGACACCACAGAGACGCGACGGAAGCCAAAAGATGGCGTTTTCTAGTCAAAATCGTTCATCTCACTGCATGAACGCCGATCTCATAGCCTATTTCGACGTTGTAGACCATTCATTCTCGCGCCGACAACATGCCGCGTCTGCTCGGTTGTCCACAGCTAAACCCCATGTCCCAAATGTGTCACCCTCACCACCCGAAAGACCTTGACTTGAGATCAACGCCCGTCAAAACAATATTGCTTCGGATCCTATCGGCACTTGAATGAATTATCGTAAACTATTGATGAACCCCTCAATTAAGAAGAGTTAGATCCGGCGCCTCGAGTGAAGCTGGGATAAATGAGGAGAAAGGCCAAGATTCCTCCGGCGGATCTAGTCGTTCTCGGTTTAGTGAGATTTTGTCGTGGTCGCGATAACATGGCACCAAACTTCATGAGCTCGCCCTTCTTTCCTGTGGCATCAACAAGGGTGATTGTTCTTTGTTGTAACAAGTCAATGGCTCTTCATAAGAGAGTGGGCGACAAACAAGACGCGTCCCGATACCTCCCGACGCGTCTTCTCGCTGCACCGCGGCTATTCTCCCGGCTTTGATAGCCCACGTGACCAGTCTCCAAGCCCAGACCAGCCAACAGCCAGCTAGAACCGACCTGAGCCAGCCTCCCAAGAAGGGGAAGTCAGTTGTATTTAAATGAACATTCATAGATCATCAACCATACTTCAATCCCTTTGAACTGAGGCATATTCTGCTAAGCCGAGTAGCTCCAATTCTATCACATCACAAAAACGACAGCTTCTCCAATGCAGCTTAGACTGTCCACTCAAATCTCACCCCTCGTTCCTCTCAACCAATTATATCGCTGCCCATCTAACCCCAACATCCGACATCGGGCTCCAAGTGGGATCTCAGTGAAAGAATTTGCCAGTCTAAACTTCATCCATATACAATCTGTCACTCTAATAGTAATTATGTGCTTCTTGGCGCTTAGTATCGGAGACGATTTGGAGAAAATTTCCTGACCTTGAGAACAAAATGGGGTTTACGTCGGGGTCACTTTCCTTTCTCCAAATCTTTGGAAAGTGAATGCGAGCATACCGAAAGCTTGGACTTGATTGACTTACAACATGTTGAGCTCGGACAAGGTTGATCAGGAAGGACAGGTTTTGTCTGGAGAGGTTGTTGATGATCCTGGTCATGCTCATGATGCAGTCTTTGGAAAGATCAGTGACGATGGGCCAAACTACCGAAATGTGAGAAACCACCAAAAGCTTAGATCTACGAATGGGAAGGTCAATACTGACATGTCTAGGTCGGATGGTTGGGTACAGCAGGTCTCATGATGAAGACCCAACTAGGCCTCGGCATCCTTTCCATTCCCTCTGTCTTTGACACCTTGGGCATGATCCCTGGCCTGATCTGCCTCTGCGTTGTAGCAGCCATAACAACATGGTCGGATTACATCGTTGGAACCTTTAAACTTCGACATAGAGAGGTTTATGGTATCGATGATGCAGGTGGGTTGATGTTTGGGAAGGTGGGTAGAGAAATCTTTGGCTTCGCTTTTGGCCTTTGTAAGTGACCTGAGAACCATGTATCGATGGGAAATAAGCTGATTCATTGTTGGCAGATTGGACATTTGTGTGTGGATCCGCCATGTTGAGTGTCTCGATTGGCTTCAATGCTGTTTCGAATCATGGCACCTGTACAGCTGCCTTTGTGGCTGTTGCGGCTGTTACCGGCTTCATCTTTGCAAGTATTCGTACGCTTGGGAAACTAAGCTGGCTCGCCTGGTTGGGCTTAGTTTGTGTCATCACTTCTGGTAAGATACTACAACTCAACTTGTACCATCCTTGCTGACATCTTGAAAGTCATCGTCCTCACAGTCGCAGTGGGTATCCAAGATCGACCCGCTGCAGCTCCCAATGATACCGTCTGGGTCTCAGACTATCACCTATTCAAGAAGCCTAGCTTTACCAACGCAATCTCAGCTGTCTGCGCCCTCATCTTCGCATATGCCGGCACACCCGCGTTCTTCTCCATTGCAGCAGAGATGAGAGATCCCAGACACTATACCAGATCACTAATTCTGTGTCAAACTGTAATTAGTGCTTGCTATATCGCTATTGGCTGTGTGGTGTACTACTTCTGCGGCTCATACGTTGCTTCGCCTGCACTTGGTTCGGCCGGTGTTTTGATCAAGAGGGTTAGCTACGGAATTGCACTTCCAGGGTTGATCGTCACTACCATGTTGACTTGCCATGTAAGTTTGCCCTGAACCTCATATGATCTTGTGCAAGCTTTGGAGTCATGATGCCTCAAAAGTTTAAACCCGTCGAGGAAAATCATCTCCCTTACGAACCCCCCTTGAGTACCTGAAACTAACGTGTGGATTAGCTGGCGAGCAAGCACGTGTTTGTCCGTGTGTTGAGAGGGTCTAAGCATTTGGCTGCCAATACCTTTGTCCATTGGGCATCCTGGATAGGATGTACGTTCGGCATCACTGTGGTGGCATACGTCATTGCCAGTGGGATACCTATTTTCGGTGGTCTCGTTTCGCTTATTGGCGCTCTACTTGCCACTTCACTGTCATTCCAGCCTATGGGCTGTATGTGGCTATATGATAATTGGAAGCGTGGAAAGCAGGACCGATCTGCCACTTGGTACATCGGTGTGCTGTGGAGCTTTACGATTATCGCCCTGGGAACCTTCTTGACTGTGGCTGGAACGTATGCTTCTGTGGTGGACATCATTGCGTCGTATAAAGTATCTGGTGGATCAGCGGCTTGGTCTTGTGCCGATAA
Source organism: Fusarium tanahbumbuense (assembly GCA_012977735.1). Classification (NCBI taxonomy): domain Eukaryota; kingdom Fungi; phylum Ascomycota; class Sordariomycetes; order Hypocreales; family Nectriaceae; genus Fusarium; species Fusarium tanahbumbuense. The sequence continues at coordinate 57,287 of JAALXH010000227.1, forward strand.
CTCTGGGTCTTCATAGGTGTTTCTTAGAGTTTCTGAAGGTTTATCCTCAACCAGATTACACTTTGAAGCATTATAACTCTATTGCTCGCACATGAGCTCTTTCTTATGCCCTCATCTGATTTAAGGTTTGGAAGGATGGATAAAATGACTTGGCTACCCCCTCTAGTCTTTCGTTTCTATCTTCCTTCAACCACAAACATCCTCTAAAACAACTTCTTCTAAGAAAACCCAATCTACAAAACCACTACCATTCAAAACCACTGCCGCTCAGAACAGCTACCACTCAGAAAAAACATCCTACAACAGTCCAACAAGATGTCTGACAACGACGACGTGTACAAATATGAGTGGAAATACGACCCAGAAGTAAGGGAATGTGACATCGAAGACTCTGAGCGAACGACTGAAGAAGAATTGTACCAAGAGTATGACAAAGTGGACAAAGACCATGAAAAGTCAGAAAACGATCATGAAAAGCCAGAAACAGATCATACAAAGTCGGAAAAAAGCCAGGAGAAATTGGACGGAGACAAGGAAATCCCGGACGATGAGGATTATGAACGTGATGAGGCAATCGAAAAGGTGAAGTTGAATTTTATCGACAAGCATTCTAGATACGAATCATAGGATCTTCGAAGTCGTCACCAAACAAGATAGCTCTCTATCAAATGAGTCTTCTTACCTCAATATCCCAGCGATAAAAGTAAATCAAGCAGATGCGTACATGCCTTGCTCGCTCTGATGACGGCAGGGCACAGTGATTCCCTGCAGTGTTGACATAATCCCGCCGCTTCACAAGCATCCTTTATTTTGTCAGGGCCACAAATTCCCTCAAGCACATCCACGCCATGATCCAAAAGCATGCGAATTCCGTCTATATTACCAGCTGCTATTGTAGCAGATATAGGTGTTGTCGTCCCATCCTCGCCGCATCTGATATTGATATCCGCACCAGCCTCGATGAGGAGTTTGGCGCAACAGTGTATGCACTCAATGTCATCTCGGGAATGACAGGCGCGCCAAGTCTGCTTCAATGAAAGAATCAAGGGTGACTCCAGCCCTTCATTGAGGGCGTCGATGTCAGCACCAGCGTTGAGAAGTACCTTCATCGCGCCTTGACTCCCACTGGCGGCTGATCCATGTAGCGCTGTACCATGTTCACCGCCAAAGGCCCTCATGTCCGCTCTAAAGTGCAGGAGAAGCTTCACTCTCTCTTCTTGACCTTGACAAATCGCCGTGTGATACAGCAGGCTCTCACCAGACCTGCCTCGTATATTTGAATCAGCACCTTGCAGGAGCATGTGCAGCAACGAAAAGTTAGATGTGTAAGAACTGGTGACATTCTGGGTGAAGGCTGCGATTGCCGAATTATATATGAAGAGCTTATCTGGTCGCGAGTCAACTCGTCTCCAGATGGCAGGAATATATTCGCCGCCTTTGCCCTGTGTTCTGACTGTGTCCTTTAGCATCCTGATGTAACACTCTTGGCTGTGGTCGGCTTCGGCGACAAGGGTCCTGTAGAGTAGAAAATGCTTGTTTCTCGCAGCCCTGTTCAGTGGGAATGGCAGCATCGTTACTAAGCGACTTGAACGCGCTGCGAGGAGTAGCCTCGCAATCTGCACTTGGTCCTCCTCTTGTGCACTGGAACCAGAATCTCCCAGTGACCTGAGAGCCCTGTCAATCTTTGTATCTCCGGGCTTCTGAGTATCAATAATATGTCCAACCATGTCAACATGCCTTTTCCTGATAGCGATTGACAGTGCGCTAGAGAGGCCCTGCTGTTGAGGAAACATATGACAACCCTCCGCCTCGAATCTGAGCAAGAGGTCGAGTCTTCCCCGCTCGACTATTTCAGTTGTGATCACATGACACTTTTCTTTAAGCTTAGACACGTCAGCGCCGTGGCGTAAAAGGGTGCTGAGCACATCGAATCTACTCTCAAGCTCGCCCTTAACTCGAAGGCGGTCAAACCTGTTCACTCTGAGCTCATTGACAGCGAACTCTAAAGCGGATCTTCCGAGTTCGTCTGCGATGTTCACATCCATGCCGCTTGATAGTAACTTTGTGACTATCTGGATCCTTCCACCGCGTGCAGCGTCCAGTAGGAGGAGGGGATGTGCTGCCAAAGTCCTTCCCTCCACGAGCAGTTCCACTAGACTCATGTCTCCATGCTCAAACACTGGCCCAAATTCCTCCAATGGCAAGTTGGCCGCAAGGCCATCACGAATTAGCATTAAAGGCAGTTCTTTCTCTTCATCAGTTAGGTTCGATCCGAAGATAGTGGAAGTGCGAGGTCTGGACAGGCTGGCTGCAAGAGCCGGTGCGAACCGTTTGCGCTGGATATAGCTCGGCGGGTCGGCCATGAAAAGTTGACGAGCTATCTCAATAAAGCCACGACTGCAAGCTGCTAGAAGGGCATCTCCCTCGGTCGGTGGGGCCACAATCTCCAAAAGCGACCTACTGCCTTGGTCTTTGTAGAATGGCAACTCCCTCCTCGGTAGTAGACCGATGAGGCTTATATCGGCTCCACGCTGGAGGAGTATGGATACGACTTCGAGGTGCCCATAATAAGAAGCCAGTATCAAGGGACTGCATGGACAGATTATGTCGGCTTCATCTTTTGATAGTGTCGTGGCAGGCTCCACGACTCCATTGATAGAAGCACCTCGTTCTAGCAGTATCGTGACAACTGGAGCGTGCCCTGAAGCTGAAGCAGCCTGCAGCGCCGTTCTCTTATACAGACGCAGTAACTCCCGGCTGACCTCTCTGGGCTCGCCACTCAGCGAGTCAAGTTCTGCGTGGCGGTCGAGAAGCATCAAGACGGTGTCCTCATGCCCCCCACCAGCTGCTGCTGCCAGCGCGTTACCAAGCTCATGGCCTCTATCATGAACATCAGCCCCGCGATCCAATAAGAGTTTCACAACCTCGATATGACCGTTGCCACATGCAACCTGTAGAGCTGTCCCGTGGTCCCCTCCTGAATCATTTACATCTGCGCCTCTGTCAAGTAGATACTCAACTGCTTCGTAATTCCCTGTTTCAGAAAAGAGCTGTAGACATGAGCCATAGTCTAGCTCTCTATCGATACGTCTCTTACGCCAGTGCCTGTCGATTTCAGCTCCTTGAGATAGCAGCTCATCAGCGACATGAAACTGCGACCTTTCAAGAGCAATATGGAGGACGAAGCACGCTTTGCGGATAGTACTTGCGTCATAGCCGCGCTTGAGTAAACATCGTGTCGCCTCGCGAGAACCCCAGTACGCCGCCACTTCAAGAGGGTGGCTATACTTGGACATATAGCCGTTCAACATCCGATCTCCTACAGATCCAGAGCTGTGGTTCGGAGCAAGGAGACATTCAATGAGACTACTGCTATCGAGCTTTATAGCCAGTGACAACGCTGCGTCATGATGAGACCTGCCTAACCGTTTTTGCGCGTCCTGTATCGAAGGTAACGACCCGCGTGGGCGTGGCAGAGACATGACTGGATGACCGAACATCGAACCCTGAGAAAAAAGCCCCCGACCTACTTGGCCAGAAGCTTGGTGTGTCATAAGTACGGTGACGATTCTCTCGTGGCCCCCGTAGATAGCTGCATGGAGAGCATTGTGATATCGACCTCTCTTCGTGAGCCCGTTCTTCATGATGTCTTTATGGTTTGGCAGAAACACCATCTTGGCCCCATTGTCAACAAGTAGCTTTGCAACCTGCTCGTTACCAAGGTAACAGACCGCTTGCAGAGCATTTCCAAAGAAACCTCCACGGCCATCGACGTCGGCACCGTACGAAAGCAGAAGCTTGATCATATCTGGGTTCCCTATAGAAGCTGCAGTTTGCACTAGATCTCCAAGTTCCTCATCATTGACATTTGGGTCGGCTTGTTTTTCTAAGAGGTATTTTGCAACGCGAAAGTGATTGAAAGCTACAGCTGCGCGTAGAGGGTAGCCGAATTGACCTCGAATGGTGAGATCAGCCCCGGCTTCGACAACAAGCTTCACCATCTTTACATCTCCACCTGCAATAGCGGCTTGTAGAGCATTACCTTAAGTCCCAGCCTCCTTGTTGATGTCAACATAGTCTTTCAAGATGTCAATCGCCTGTATCTGCTTGCGACTGAATAAAGCGATTTGCAATGGATCGGGTGTCGTCGCTGGCGTGAAGCTTCCAGCAGCCCCAGACAGTAAGTGTTCCACAGCGATATAGTTCCCGCGAGCGCTCGCACTATCAAGAGCGTTCTCAAAGTCGGTCTTATCCTTTAATTGAACGCCGCTTCTGATTAAAGTCTCAACAACCGCGTAGTGATCGTATGCGATGGCTGCGTGAAGCGGACTCGTGAAACTGTCCCCCGGTGTTGACTCAGCTCCATGCCCAACTAAGAGCTTGGTAATCTCGGGATACCCGCCCGCAGCTGCGGCTAGAAGAGGAGTGTTGTAGTGGCCGCCCGTAACATTCACATCCACGCCCTTTTTGACCAGCGTGTTGACGACTTTCACTTGGCCCCATCGAGCAGCCAGGTACAAACCACTAGCCCCATGGATATTTACGCCGTTGAGGTCCAGGCCCTTCTGAGCTCGAGCACCATCGAGCATCTCGTTGAAACCAAAGGAACACGCGACGAAGAGTGGAGAGGCCGGAGAGCTAACGCAGGACTCGAGTCTCTGCTCGTCTCGATTCTTGCATGCGCTGCCCCGTGCTCGTAGCCAAGCCTTGACGTCGTCCATCCAGTGTTCAAAATACTGTTCTTCTAGAAGCATCTTAACAACCAGGCCGTTTAAATGAGAAGCCTGTGTTTGTTCGACGTGAAATGGCCAGTGTTGAGTAGCATAGCTACGAATAGGATCTTCGCTTTCGCCTTCGTTGCGTCCGACATAGGTTTGGACACAGGTTTCTGCAATGGTGAGATTACAAGCCCTTCGACAGAAATCGTCGGTCTGGTTAAGCAGGTACCTTTTCATTGTTGTCAGTAGTAACCTCGAATATGCTTCGAGATGTGAACCTACTCGCGCACCGTAGGATGGCAAAGCCGAAAACAGTCTGTTTCTACGTCCCAAATGACAAGACCGCAGCAATAGTCTATCAAAGCTGTTCTTGAGACTGTGATGTCGTCGTCCAAGCCACGTCCGACTACAACTATGAACAGCTCGGTATTGAATTGTTGGCGAGAGCAGAGTAGCCATTTGAGAGCGTTCATTGCTATGGATCTAGGCGGGTCATCCAGAGCGCTGATTTGTCGTAGGATCTCGGTGTATGTGCCGTTGAGAGAAGGCTTCAGCTGTTCTAGAGTTGAGTCGATGTTTACAATGTGGCACTTGACGTGCTTAGGGTCGTTGATAAGCTGCATCTGTAGCTTGACCCAAAGAAACCTGGACAGCGTCAGAAAATAGCCAAAATTGTTGGTTTGGGCTCACATACATCCCGTTTGCACCCGATGTCAGAGCCGTGATCATTTTCTCAGACATTTTTGCTTTCGACTCATCGGATCTTTGGTGCATTCTAAACCATTGCCTCGAAAAATCGGAAACAACAGTCTCAATGTACAGGCGCATATCTTCTCGACTAGCAGACGGCGTTATCTCGATGTGAGTTGCACCTTGAAAACCTTCAGCAATGTCTGGGTCGTAGCGGCTTGCAATCAAAACCTTGACCACATCGCCAGCTCGGGCTGTTATCTCGTCCAAGCAATCGACGATAATATCGCGTTGGTAGGGACTACACTCGTCAAGAGAGTCGATCACCAAAATTGCCGGGGTCGTTTCGCAAAGCTCACAGATCAAGTCCACACATTCGTTTGCTTCGAGTTGACTGAGTCTCTCGACCTTCTTGTCTGCCTCGTCCTTTTTCTTCAAAAAAGCTCGGAAGGCTGGAGCTTGAATTGAACTTTGACCTCTGAGTACTGTTAGTTGTTTGACGAAGAATCTTAGAACCTGCGTTGCGTTGGATCGCTCTGACTCGGCCAGATCATTTGAGCAGTAGAAGTGGGCTACTTGGTTATGTGACCGTAGATGTTCAATGGCTTGAGATCTTTCAACCATTATTAGTATGAAGTATAACGACGAGCCGATAGGATCTAACTAACAGGATGGTTGTCTTTCCAGAGCCAGCTATTAAACAGGTAAGCGAACGTCATTGCACACGGATGTGCTATCCTTACCAATTCCATAAATCCATAGACACTCTGAAGAACTCGAGTTCCTCCAGTCTATGAACTCAGCGCTGTCTAAAAGCCATCGACCCGTATTTGGGAGAGCGGCTTGTTGAGCTGCGCGGAGGTGTATATTGACTAAGATTGATGACATCCAGCACATCATTTCCTGTCGTAAGGATTCTTTGAAGTGTCAGAGAGGCTGCATGATGGGATATTCGCCAGAGCTCTCACCTTCCATAGTCTCTTGATCTCCTTGCTGATGGTCGACGGTTCTTGGAAGAGGGTTCGTCAAGGCCTGGAGAATCTGGCTAGTCGCATCGCCGAGGTCTAGAATTAGTCAATACGATAGCGTAATATTGATCAGTTGGCACTGACCTTCAGTAACAAGGCGTTGAATTTTGCTGAATCCTTTCTCGGCGTCGCGAATGGCTGTAACTTCTTGCTCAAGCGCAATTAGAAGGACGGCATCTATAGTCTCTTCTGACAGTTGTCCTCGTCAGTCATTCTGGATAGGAGTGTACGTCCGAGCAACCACCTACCCGAGCTACTGCGAGCGTAGTGTTTCTTTGCTGAGCAGAGAAAACCCAGAACTAGCTTGTAAATACTGTCAAGCCCTGTTTCCAAATCAGTCTGTAGATGGACCGATTCTTCGCGGCGATAAAGCGCTTCAATGACGTTGTTCCGCGAGAAAACGCGAATTACTACCTCCAATCCTTCTAGGATAGCACCGCTAACAGCAGAGGCGTTAAGGCAAAGCTACGAGATATCAGCGTGGTGAGCTGATCTCATACATAGCGACTTACGAGAAGGACTGCTTTGACGCCCGCCCAAGGTGAAGTAGAGTGTGTTGGGTCAAACGAGACCACTGCATCCGCAATAGTCATCGTCTTTCGAACTGCTCCTGCCATCTTCTCCAGGACATCTCGGACAGCTATTTCCGTTCCATTGAGTCCTGGGAGACGCCAACGGGATTGACTCTTTCGATTTTTCTCTAGAGTATTCTCGACGATTCGAATGATTTCGCCGAGAATTCGCAGTTGGTCGGTCTCGTTGTCGATTTGAAACATGGTCCCATCGCTTTCACAAAGACTGGAGATTGAGATGGACCAACGACTCGTGACTGAAGGACCATCTTTGGCATCAAAGGCATCCTGATGCGGGATAGCTGGTGCGTCGACTGCGTTGGCAACTAGCTTTGCGGTATCACTTGCGTCTGTGCAGCTTCCGTGTGCAGCAAGCGCTACGCCACTGAGGTTTCCAACAGCCATTCTGATAATATTTCAGCCTTGAATGTATGTGAGAGATTGCTTCGTGTGGGTTGATTTTAAGTACAACACTCCAATTTGCTCCCCTCTCTGAGCCCCGATCAGGCAGGCGTCTGACATGCATCTGCTTGCCTTGGCATTCTATGCAAGGTGGTATAAGAGTGGGATTGGTCCTTGAATGAATCCTTTGGGTCCATATTTCCCAAACAGTGATTTCTGCAGCTTACGAGGTTACCAGAAGTAACACAGCCCGGTCCAAGACATCTTGTCGCGAAATGATCTGCCTTTCGCACAGCATACTTGTTTCAGCCTAGCAGCTATATTGGCAGTTTCGTATGCGGCTCCGCCATAGTTCCGCAGAGAATAAGCCTCGGCCTTCAAATGGAAAGCCATGATCACGAGTTCTTTGAGGCTATGTAGATTTTGAATCTTGGCTTCAGTAGTTACAAGGTAGACATGAGCCGTATTAGCGGGTCATCGCGGAGCACGTTTCACATCATGAGTCAGGTCGAGAAATCCAGGGCACAAAACTGCCAATAGCCAAACCACAGATACCGGAAATTAACAATGGGACATTGATTAAATGCCACTCGCAATTAGTCCGGAAACAATGTGAAAATGGTGTTTTTTTCAGCTCATGTTCCTGACAAGGCTGGGTCTAAGTGGGTCATGATATGACACTATTGAATGCCAGCTCCCAGATAGCTTCAATAGTCTTCTGCCAAGCGAGACGTTGCCCTGGAACTATGGGACTACTATCACGCCGCCAATTCCTGAGGTCCCATAGTGGACAGGTTGTGGAAAAGGAGTCATTCATTGATAAGTATAAGTACAGACCCGAACGGAGCCATCACTCATCTTAGCGTGTCAAACCCTACCACAGTCAATCCTTTTACAACATTACCTTCGTCATGCGTTCTTCTCACCAGCTACTTGCCCTTCCTATCTTCGCAGGCATTGCTGCCGCTGGACTATGCAGGCCAGGCAGCTCTGCAATCACTACAGCTGCCACTGATATTCAGACTGGAACAAGCGTCAATGCCGACACCAAGACGTCTTTCACACAGACCCTGTCTTTCTCTGCCTCGGAAACTATTTCAGCCACTACCGTTGGAACAATTGTTCCAGTAACAGAGAGCTCTGCATCTGAGACTCCTACCGCCCCTTTCAAGGAGACCTCGGCAACCGAGGCTACCACGGCCGCTTTCACAGATTTGGTTAGCGACACAACCCTCGCCACAAGCTTTGTTTCTTCCAGTGCTGCTGAGACAACCACTGCTTCGGAGACGACATCCTCACAGGCTACAACCACAACATCACCCGTCTTTCCCCCGCAGCCTATCATCTGCCCTGGATCAGACAGAATGTGCCTATACAACATGGACATCCGATGCGATTATCAACTAGCAGGCCTCCCCAAAGATGGCAACATGAGCCTCGACGAGTGCGCCGAGGGATGCGGTAAAGATGCAAGCTGCATCCTTTTCTCCTGGGATCCTTCAGATTCCTCGTGCTACATGGGGTCTTACGACGATCTTGAGGTGCAAGATTGGATTCCAGGCGTGGTGAGCGGTTTGAAGGGAGAGTGTGAGGAGCCAGAACCGTGATGACAGTTGGTTTGGTACATTGAAAAAAGCTCTTGATTCACCTTGATCTAGAAAATCCGTTAGATGGACTTGACAGATATCCCTTTTGTATATTCTATTCTATCTATTACCTCCCAATGCTCAACATCGATAATACCCTTTCTGTTCTCGAATATCATTTCCTGCGGCCAATTGCTCATCTCTCGTAGTCTAATGGAGATGCCTAAGAGGGGAGAGGAGTCAAGTAAGGGCCAGAGTAGGCTGTCGAATACATTGTTAAGTCTTGGCGTGTTAAATAAAGAACTCTTGTCAAGGAGATGAGGTGCACCATCACACTGTTGTTGGACCACTTTCAATTATGCTATTAGCTTGGCCTGTTTTTAAAACCACAGGGGAATCAATCTCTCCGGGCGATTCGGCTTTTGAGATACGTAGTACGTACACGCGACTGCATCGTCGACCTATATCGGAGCTTTCTCTCCGCCCCGGAGCTAAGTTTCCAAATTGGTAACGAGTTTTGTTCACATGGAAATGCAATGGCTCTCGGCTTTCCAAGTTATGACAAGTAAAATTTGAGTTACATACTAGATTATAATCAACAAGAGACATTCGAAGTATGCTCATTCATCCACATCTAAGCATCAGAACCCATATTCGCGACTTGTCCACAAGGCCCATTACTAAGTGCAATCGCTCCCTCAAGACTTTGCTGTGAACTCGTCTGAAAATATGTCCCCTGCGCCGAACTGGGGATACATGATCCGCTCCTAACGAAAGCGCATCGTCTCAGATCAGGCGGCGGGAAAAAGGCCGAGAAGATACAGTTTGCAGTTTGCTGGCAGAGCGCACAACAGTCGCGAGCTGAAGTTATACTTGAAGAAAACGCCAGGGTGTTGGCAGTGTTATAGTTGAACAGGTTTATGCCTTGTCCACCATTGGCGGTGGTGACGATATTGTCGGATCCACAGGCTGCATAGGCTGTATAGGTCGGGGCTGTGGCTGTCTCGGTGTCTAGACAATTGCTGTTATAGCTTTTTCTGGTGATGAGTCAAGACTATAGACGTACCGGTAGATGTTACAGCTGTCGAAACTGTAGTAGTTGTGGTGCTTACCGTCGTAATGGTCATGCTCGCCTGGGCAGTGACAGTCGCATCAGCTTTCGTGATAGTACTCGTGGTAGTCGTCTTTCTAGTCTTATGCCGCGTACATGTCTTCGGACGAGCAGTCCTGGTTTTAGTACCGTCGTAACAGTAAGGCGACTTCCTACGTTGCTTGATCACAGTAGTGATGATCTCCAAGCACTCCACCTTTTGAGGATAAAGGTAAGGTGAACATTGGGGCTCCTTGCCTCCCACCTTCACCCTGATAGATTTACCGCTTGGACTTTTCATCTTTCCGCCTCTTCTATTTATCTCCGCATGTCTCTCTTCTTTGGAGATGTAACGTTTTCGTGCCACGTATCCTGACTCTTTAGAAATAGGTGTAAACCCAGCCGGTGTAGCGGACGTGGTGGTTGGGGTCTGGGTAACGGTCGTGGTGCTGGAGACTGTATAGGTATCAGTTTCAGTCGTTGAGTCGAGATTTGTCACAGTATCTAAATGTGTTATCAATTGTCTAAACTGGAGAATCCTGAGTGGCTTACCAGTCATCGTCACTGTGGTAGTATCGGTCTTTTGCGGCGCCGTGACGAAAGCGGTTATGGCCGACGTGCAAGTATCAGTGGTGTAAACAGTCGGAGTGACATAGACGGTTTTGTGCTTATTAGGACAATACGACTCAATCTCCGTTACATGGACCATGTCGGTCTTTGTTTCGGTCTTGACCCGTTTTACTGAAGAGGTTCCCATTCTGGTGCTGCATAACTCCCATGTGAACACCTTGGTGGCAAGGGTAACGCCTTGAAAGGCGAGGGTTACAAAGACCGGACGCATCGCGATGAATGGTTTGAAGATAGTACAGATCGGTGCTGGAATCCCGAGAACGGCACTTCAAGCAGCGACCTTATATCTTACATCTGTCCATAGAATGACGATGCCTGGCTATATGGCATAAGTCAGATATGTGGCCACCGGGTGACTGGGCAAACTAGACAAAACGGTCATGTTGGACATTTAGCTACCATCGTGAATGCCGATTACCATCGGAGCCTGGAGATGCACTATCGATTGGAAGGGGCGCCAGGCAAATCGGAACAAAAGAAACGATTGCCGTAGACTTTAACCGATAGCACACAGTTGCTCAACGGTCATCTGCCCCTGCAAATTAACCCTCAGACAGAATCGTGCTTAAGATGGTCTGTAACCTATCGCCGGATGACCACCCTACTACCAGGGACTTTTTCAAAGCGCAGCCATGGTGGCGCGATCCTATAGCCCAGACGCAGGGACTGCTCAACTTAACCTTCGCCTAGCCTTGAAGCAGGGACAATTTTACTCCACACAAACACTTCGGGATTTCTGTGATCGGTTATTCGGCTCGGAAGCATGCATGCTAGGAAATGAACAACACTTCAATTGGACAGTATACGTGCTTCCAATTAACTAAACAGCCTTGTGAGGCTTTGAAACTTCAATAGTCATGGTGGCGCTACCGACAGTGCGGGAATTCATGAACAGTCCCTAAATGTTTCCATAGTGGATGCCCTGGAATGTAGATCTGTTTCAAGCATTGCCAGTAAGTCTTGGGTGATGGGCGGTTTGAACTTGAGTCAGCCTATTGTATCTTCAACTTCCTGGCCCAGTCTCTTTTACAAACACAACACGGACCGTTCGAGAGCATGGAAATGGAAAATCAAGTAACGATTAATTGAATTCTGCGTTAAGATGTGCTCTACAATTTCGAACCATCAACCTTCATCATCACACTCTTAATCTCCAAGAAGTTATCCATACTGTACAAGTACCCTTCCCTCCCTTGTCCTGAAGCCTTGTATCCTCCAAAAGGCAAATCCCTCGCAGTTGTAGGACTAGTGCAGTTAATACCCACGTATCCAGAGTTTAGCTTTTGAGTAACCCTCATAGCCCGGTCAACATTCTTGGTATATACAGCAGCATATAGACCATATTCTGTATCATTCGCCTTCTCGACGGCTTCTTCTTCGGTCTTGATGACGTTGATGTTGACAACTGGGCCGAAGATCTCTTCCTTCATGACCTTGGCGTCTTCAGGAGTGTTGAGGAAGATGGTTGGCTCGATGAAGTAACCGCCCATTTTATCCAGGTTACCATTTCCGCCGAGTTCGAGAGTACCGGACTTCTTGCCCTCATTGATGTAGGACAATACTTTCTCGTATTGGATCTTGTCGGCCTGGGGACCTTGCTTGACGCCTGCTTCGGTTGGGTCTCCAACCTTGGCGGCAGCAAGTGCCGTTTTGCAAGCCTGAACGAACTTATCTGCAACGGAATCCTGCACATAGACTCGAGAGTTGGCCATGCAGACCTGACCGCTGTTCCACTGGATGCTGTTCATAGTATCCTTGGCCGCTTGCTCAAGGTCCGCGTCTTCAAAGATAATGACAGGAGACTTTCCACCGAGTTCAAGAATGACCTTCTTCAAGTTGGACTTGGCGGCAGCCTCCTGAATTCCGCGACCAGTAGGGCCAGAGCCCGTAAAGCTGATTGCTCGAACATCCATGTGCGACGCAAGCGTGGCCCCAGAGGGGTTTCCGTGGCCAGAAACAACATTGAAGACACCAGGGGGGAAACCAGCCTTTTGGATAAGTTCCGCGAACTTAGCTGCTCCAAGAGGTGCTTTCTCGCTGCTCTTGACAACAACCGTATTACCAGTAATAAGTGCAGGAGCTGATTTACTAGCAAAGAACAAAAGCGCCGCATTCCAGGGGATGATGGCAGCGACAACACCAAAAGGCTGTCGAAGAGTCATAGTCACATAGCCAGGCGTGTTGAGACTTGCCTGACCTTGAATGTGCGGCCAGGCCTCAGCGAAATGCTCGTAGGTTCCCGCAGTGATGAACCCTTCGAAGAATTCTGAAATAGGACGACCCATAGACTTGGCTTCGAGGAGTGCTAGCTCATCGGCGTGTTCGCGGATTAGAGCGGCGAGTTTCTTCAAGTACGAGCCGCGCTTTGCGGGGTCTAGCGCGGACCATTCTGGGAATGCGCGGGCGGCGGCTGCGACAGCTCTGTTGGTGTCATCTTTTGTAGCTTCGGGGACTGGCGATATGTCAGTATGTGAGGTTTGGACATATGGAGGCTGTATCTACCATCGGCTACTTTTTCACCTGTTGCTGGGTTGTAGAGGGGGAATGAATTGCCGTCTGATGCCTCGACCAACTATGACGCATTAGTATCCATCTCGACAGGTTGGTGGGCCACATACTTCACCATCAATTAGCATGCGAGGCTTGAACGCCTCAGGTGTAATTCTCTCGCCCATTGTCAAGATAGGTCAGATAGTTTAGATAACGGTGAAATACAATTGAGACATCAAGCCTCAGCGGGGAATTTATATGACGAAGACGTTTCACATGACATCAACCACTATCCAAGTTGGCAACAAAGCCGAAATGTGCCGCCCCCGCCGCACTAGAGCAGAGAGTATGGAACCTTATTATGGGTTGAAATGCGAAGGCGAGGGGAATTATCTTGGTGAAACGGGCAGAATGGGGCGCTTGGTCGGCCCGGTCCATACAAGATCAAGATCTTCATATGGTGGAGTCATGGTTGTCATGTTGGCCACAGGTGAATGTATCATGAACATTTATTCGCATGATTTTAAGAATCTGACATGCATAACCTTGTTACTGTATATTCACAGATCAATTGCCTCTGACGCGGCTTTTTCGGTACTTTATCTGTTCCTGATCAATATCCCCCACTCGATGAAACCCTCCTCGGTTAACATATCCCGAAATCCTCTACAGGATGTTCCCCATCCATAAAGAGTTCATCAATATCCAATCCATACAAATAACAGTCTCCTACCAAGCTCCATCGCATGTCATCCCTCTTTCGTAGAACAAAAGGGTCAGTTGAACCTGGGAAGTAAACTACTTTGTCACCCGTCCTAGCATCAGGACCCGCAAGGCCCATTGATCCGTCGTCTGTGGTAAAAAGACAGTGATTATAGCTAGCTTCCATCATTTTCTGAGAGAAGTCGCGAAGACGGTAATAGTCTGCATCAGAGTCTGAGATAGGTTTGCCGATACTGCGCCACCAGAGGTAGAACTCGTGGTCGCGGAGAAACATAGACGGGTCTGCTTCTTCGAGAATACCTGTTCCATAGTGCCGATACCATTGTGTGAAGCCAACATCATCCTTGGAATAGCCACCACGGTACATTCCACCGATTGTGGCAGCAAAAGCGTGCGACACTGAATCCCTTGACCTTCTCCAGCCAGGAATACAAGTTTTCGCAAGCTTCTCCCACTCTTCCATCACAGACGCGAAGGCTGCTGTGCCAGGAACATGGCCAACACCACCCGGGAGTTCAATGCTCACTGCGCGGATAGTATCGACCATCTTACCTTTCACAGTCAAAGTCCCATCAGCTGAGATTTCAAGGCCTGGTAGATACTTTCTAGCCAAGTCTTCACGCGGAACACTCATCAGCGTGTTGTCTGCAGCTCGATAATGATAGTGACTTGGAGCTTCCATTCGATACGGAGGAGACCAGTAATACTCAGAAACGTTTCTCTTAGACGAATCCGTGAAGTCAGGAACCCAAGACGGATAGTGGCCAAGGCCTGCATATTTCAGGATCTTCAGATCACCTGTGGAGGTAAGAACAGCCTCTGTGAACTGCTTAAAAATCTCCCCCACAGGTAAATGATAATCAACTTCAATAAACCCTGGTTCGAATAAGCCCAAGATTCCATAAATCTTATCCCGTACTTCAGACGTTTCGCACAAACGGCTATACTCCAGGATATTAATGGGGTTCCGATTGTCACTTGAAGCCTCTAACAATCTAAGGCCAAAGACATGACTGCCGGGTTCAAATCCCGAAATAGGATGGTCCCCTCCTGTAGAAATGTCACTTGCTTCGCCTGAAAAATCCTCTTTCCAACTCTCGCTGACATTTCGCCAGACGGTAGTATCGTCTCCGCACATGATAACCGCTTTGCGTGAGAGGGCTATTTCTTGGATTACCCAGGTGCGGTAGAACCAGGGTCGTTTGAAAATTTCAACCCAGGCTTTGCGTTGCACATCTGGGGGCGTTGTCGAGTTTGCGGGGGTATCATCCTTGAACTGATTGAACACTAGGTGTGAATCGTCTGCTGCGTCGCCAAGCCAGACTATGACTTGTTTTGCAGATTTGTAAATATCGCCCATGATTCGGACTTGTTGATTTCTTTCGTCGTGAAAGGATTGGTTTATACATAGTGCGTCTACCCAAATAGTTCTAACAGCATCTGCAGAACGAAGATGGATGAGTGCAGAGTGTAAGTTTGGTGTTATCGATGTTTCGGTACCATTGAGTGTTATAGACTTGGCTGGTTCGATGTCGCCCCATACGTACGACAAGGCTTCATATTCTGGCTGGAACGTGATATCGCTGTCGATTAAGCGGCCACTTAGAGGGTCAGATCGGTTCGCTGATGGTAGGAGCTGCAGAAGTCGAAACGAACTGCTTCCTAACAACAGTTTGTAAGCGCTACTTGCAGAGCTTGCAGAACTGGCAGAGCCAACCGCAGAATCCTTAGTCTTCGGTACCGTACGCGGAAGTTCCTGTCGGCCTTCCACCAGCTTCTTCACTTTCTCGTCCAAAACCTGTCGTTCTGCAACAACAGCTTCAGATATCTTTGCTCTCGTGTCGGCGTACGACGGAACATCCCACTTCCCATCTTTCGAAAGCTTTTCCTCGATTATCCTGACGATATCCAATTGATCAGTAATATTCCACCAGCCACCGACCTGTCTCATAGCCGTCATAGCATCGACAGACAACCCAGGACAGGTCGGATCTGCTCCTGCGTCGAGAATTAATCGAGCAGCCTTGAGGTTGTGCTTGGTAATGGCTGAATGGAGCCAATTCGTCTCAGTGCGCTTCTGCTCATTCTTCGAGTTTTGTAGCTGAGCGAACAGGACTTCGTCGATGTGAGGACGAGGATATTCCTTGATAAGATACTCGATCTCTCTTATATAAGACATGTTTTGCATTAGCCAAAGGCCTGTTCTGCCCCATGATACTGGGTCAGACGGTAATTTCGGACCATACTCGTCAACACACCAGCGTAGGAGGTCTAAGTGTTTATTCCTCAACGCCTTTTGTTGTAGAGCTCTCGGATGCAATCTGATCCCACACGATGTAAGCAGCTTGGCCATTTCCATGCTTTTCGTGTCCAGAGGAACCTGATCCAATCGCACACCACGTTCCAGTAAACTTTTCGCCAAGTCGAGTTCGTCGGACTCAACAAACCACGTCAACGCCGCTTGATAATCTGAATTGGGAAGATTCTGGGTCTTCGTGACAAAAGCCTGCAGAAAGTCCAACAGATCCAAATCACGATCCGAAACTGCGATAGCAATTTCCACGGGCGTGTATTCTTTACTGACGGCCCCGCGATCAAAAGCGCACAATCTCCTCAAACCCGGGTCTTCGCCGTGCGCAATCAGAGCCCTGATGACTTCCATATGCATACCAGCAGCTGCAGCAAGCATTGCGGTTCCAAACATTGAACCCTCGCCTTGTCCGCCGTTTATGATTCTGGGGTTTGGGATGTTCGCTGGGACACCGTACTCCAAGATATCCTCGACTTCATCTTTATCTCCTTGATAACAAGCGATGTGAAGTAGCATTACAAGGCCCGGATCTTTCTTCTCATATGCAAGACCTTCGCTTATGAGTTTGTGTATAATACCACCCCAACTTGCGTTGATCCACATCTTCCAGAGAGGTCTGCTGTAGTTGACGCCTGGAGGCCATCCAACCCAAGTCATGTCCCAGATATGCTGGGGTGATATCAGAGCGTCGAGTGTAACCTGAAGAAGATTCACGTTTTCTTGTTCTTCGATAGGTATTCCTGAAGCCTCTCTCGCTTTAATGATTTGTTCTGGGACTACCCTTTTCTGCAAAGTCGAAGGGTCGGCGCCGCAATGCAGTAGATAATGGAATAGATCTGAATCTCCCAGAACGCAAGTATAATAAAGAGGAGAATATCCGTCTTCATCGACACAGTTCACCCTCGCTCCATGATCCATCAGCAACTTCACCATCTTCTGAAGCTCAGGGTTAAACTGCGCCGGTGACCAGCCTTGCGCCTCCGAGTCCGGGTCAATTCTAGCCCGTTTAATGGCAACCTGCAATACATCGTTCTCATCGACAAACAACTTCTTTGTCTCATCTTTAGCGATCAGCTCCCTCGCATTCCGGTACTCTGGCTTCGTCTCCTTTGATAAACACAGTCGGATAGCTTCGACGTGATATTTCTTGAATACAGGAGATGAGCCATGCTGAGTGAAGAACTCGTCGAATTTGAGTTGTTCGAGGGATGTGAGGTACTGATCTTTGCTGCGATAGGATGCTTCGGCACTGTAAAGATTGACAAGCCATTCCCCCGCGACTTTTGCCTCCATTGTGACTGACGGTGAAGGAGACAGATTGTCGCTGTCAGCAAGTAGCTTGGCTGCCTGATGAGTGGGGTTGAGCATTGTGGATACAAGGAAACATAGGCCAATTTGTTGTATGGAGAACGACTAGGATAGTATTTTCTCAGCAATTTGCAATGGGGCAATACGGAACAAGAAACTGAACCTAGGCATATGGAAAGTGATACCTTGTATCGATCAACTGTATTTAATCGTTTGTTCTGATAGATAGATATGTCTCTTTTTATAATGCACACTAACCGCAGGGAAGGAGGCGGGGACTACCGCTGGTGACTAGGTAGGGAAGGAGGCGGGGACCACTGGAACACCGGTCCCCGCTTCCTTCCTAGGTTGCTAGGTAGGTACTCATGTTATCTTTGACTGCCATAGCTGATCTGTCAGTGTCTAAACCTCATTTACGTACATATAACACACTGCCGATTAAAAAGATCCCCTCACGTAATGACATCGCGGCAAAATCTGGGTTTAGACAATACGGTGAGAATCGCATAAGGTCAACGAAACCATGAGCTTCTGGGAAAGACGTTCTCCAAGTGGCCACCACGCTTCCCTTGATGCTGAAGTCCGGGACCAAATGGGAAAATCCTGAAACTGCTTCAAAGATTTCCAGTACTCTGTCTACTGCTCATGATTCTTTCTGCAGCGCCACACAAGCCCATTCTCAAGTTTGGAACCTAAACTACCAGCTCAATAGATCTCTTTGTGTTGTGCAATAAGGCGGCTGGCCATGCCATGGATACCGGAGAGGCGATTACTTTACATCATAAACCTTCTGCGTGGATACTCTTGGATGAGTGCGATTAAACGATATCCCAACACCTCTTCTTTCTTCCCATGGAATATCAGTCATCCTCGGTTGAGCTAACGATATCGCCATGCTAACCACCTTCCTACATAGTAAAAACGACAGACTTTGAACTCAAACATATCTTATCAATCGACCCATTTCTATTTTAAGTCATCTTCTCTTGACCAAGAATGACGCCAACAACTCCCAGATCAATGACTCGCCATGTGATAGGTCACATCGCATGTTGTCCAAGCAATAGCTCATTCACATACCTCTAATCACGTTCCTGTCGCAGATCAATCGCTCTAAACCAAGCGTGTCTTAGCATCTCGAACGCCACTGTCCGTTTCTGTAGAATCGATCCATCTGAATCAGTTAGCGCAAAAGCGTTCTTAGCCAGTTATGACAAGACAAAGCATTCTTTACACGAACAAAACCCTCGTTGACGCGTCCAGGAATCTGAACCGGCCTTCTTATCAGCAGCTATGCCTAATTCTACTGAAACACTCCGCTTGTGGCTTCTCTTGTCCCGCTCGCCAAGACACATAAACATTACTTAACAAATTCCATCCCTCTTCCATCATTCACTTTCGCTAGGTTCTTCGATGTCGCTCAAAAAATACTAACATGGGCCAGTACGGCTACTTGATACCGGATCGCTACGTCCGCGAAGTCCCCAATGAGGTCGACATGAACACAGCGAGTATCTTCTGGGGCTTTTCTCTCTGTGCAGCAGTATTCACATTTACAAAGGGTACACAGCAGAGTTGGCGCGCTTGGAAAAGATGTCATCGCGTGACGGCGTATGTTGGTATGATTTGGGTGGTATGGCTGAGTAGTATGGTTCTTGGATGTTTGGCTTGGGGATTCCAGCGACAATATATCACACCAAGGTATCTCGCTCATAATGTCTCAATTATTTTAGTTGTGCTAATGCCTTTAGCTTCGGCTTTTACTTTTCAGTCGGTTTGTTTTCCAACGCCCCTTCACGATAGAGTCTAACAAGACAGCATTGTTCTGGGCTCTACAAGTCCAATTCCTTCTTCAGATCATCATCAACAGAATCGGTCTATTGATGGTTTCCAAGGCTCGCGTCACCCGTCTCAAATGGCTCGTCTTCGCAATAATATTAGCCGTCAATATCAGCGTCTTTGTCATCTGGATGCCAGCCCGATTACAGATCAACGATCGATGGATTTGGTTGAATAGTATCTGGGACAGGGTCGAGAAGGTCATTTTCGCTGTGGTAGATGGTGTTTTGAGTGGGTACTTTATCTACCTTGTCCGGTCGAGGCTTATCGAAAACGGATTGACGAAATATGTGCCTTTATATCGGATGAACCTGGGTCTTATCTTTCTGTCTCTGTCATTAGATGTAAGAGTTGCAAGACTTGGAGGTTTCACAGCTGACAATTATAGGTTGCTTTGGTAGGACTCATGTCTTTACCAAGTAGCTTGGTGTAAGTATTGATTCCGAGCATGCTACTGGTTTCCATCGCTAACAGTCCAGTTACCTCTCTTTCCATCCAGTAGCCTATCTTCTCAAACTCCAAATCGAGATGAAAATGGCCGAACTTATCACCAAAATCGTGCGATCTTCCGGTGCGCGCGGCGCAGACGACATGTATTATCACAGCTCCAACCTTACCAACGCGCGAGCTACCACAGCAACTCCAAGGCCGAAAGAGAAGCCACTTGGTGGAACACTTGGGGCGATGACAGGGAGAAACTCAACGCTCATACGAGGCGGCGACCTGGGTGATCTGGAAAGTTCTTTGGAGTCTGGGCGGAACGGGAGGGATAATTTGAGTGGTATTGTTAGAACTATTGAAACTACCGTAGATAGTGCGCCCGCCCATGTTGAGCCGGACTCGCCTACTACTGCGAGACATAGTGAGTATGCGCAGAGTACGGCTAGTTCAACGGTGTTGGCTGGTAGATAGAGCTCATATAGAGATTTCAACGTGTGCAAAGAGTATTTACAGGCCAATTGGTATCAGTCTTGAGAAGACTCAGCATTAATTATTAATCTATAATCAGGCTTCCGTCAATGCATTATATCCTAGCACATAACCATCATCCTTTGCCATTAAACCCAAGCCAGCAATATCCAACCCTACAGAGCCATGACAACGGCACCGGCGACGGCAGCGAGAACACCAGCAGCCTTGACCATAACTCCAGCACCGGCATTGTCGACGTCAACGGAAGAAGGCTTGGCAGATCCGTCAGTAGCATCCTCGGAACCGGCTCCAGTGGTGGCAGTGGCATTCTTGTGTCCAGTAGCCTTGGGGGTATCAGTAACAAAGGTGAGGCTCTCGACATCGGTAGTCTCAGCAGCATCGGCAGCAGTGGCGGAAATCTTGGTAACAGTCGAAGTAGCATCGGTGGTCATGGGGGCAGTAATTGCGATACCGGTGTAATCGGCAGTATCGGTAATAGTCGTGTCGGAATCAGAGTACCACACTCCAGACACAAGAACCGAACCACTGCGACTCAAAGGCTCAGCGGCAGCAGTCTCCTCCGCCATGGGGTCGCTATCAAGGAATCGGGGTGTAACGGTCTCGGTGCCCTTGTACAGAGGACATCCTGGGACGCTCTTGGGAGGAGCTCGGCCGCCACCGCAGTCGACTCCTTCGCAGATTTCGAGAGTGTCGGAGACGTACCAGATGACCTTCTGGTACGTGTTTCCGTAACCGGGTTCGGGTCGGACGGTCACGGTGCTGGTGAAGGAAGTGCAGCCATCGATATCGGTCTTTGCCGCGATAGGCAGGGCATAGAGAAGGGCAGCGAGGGCGATAGAGCGAACCATTTTGAAGTTTAACGAATGTATAGTGTTAACGATAGTATGAACGATAGTATATGGTTGAAGAACCGTGAATATGAACTGGCAGAAGCTTGACATCAATTTCGTTCGGGGACTTTAGATATTCTTAAAGCCCCTGCCAAGAAGTAAGCACTAACCATAAAGTATCCGTGCCGCATAACGCCCAGCTCCGGCCCAATTATCATGCCGACGGACCGTCTGACAATGGCGCTATCTTGATCCTTCTGGGTCAAGTTCAGACGTGAAATCTTAAGCGATATCCACAAATAGCTTTTGCCAAGAAGAATCAGCGCAGGGGTTTTTTGCCCTACAGGGCCAGTAAGGGGGTCGGTGAAAATAAACAGTCAGCCTCACGGGTACCGTTGTGTGGCTCTTGTTCGCGCAATTCTGTCCACCCCAATTCAGAAGTCGCCGCAACCAACGCGTCTTCCAATTGCAACGCGAGGACCTGGCAACGGTTTTGGGTCTAAGCCTCCAGCTCCGATCCTCCAACACGTTAGCGTTGTGCCTGATGGATTGAGGCTAATGTTTGAAAGGAAAGCAACACTCCACGATACTCATGCAACGTATCATTACTTCTTCAATGACTCACCGACCGGCGTCTTCTCTCATGTCTGAAATATCGAGATTATGGCCGGAGATGCGAAGGAGACGCAATATGTCTAACAGATGGCAATCATTACATATGGTACATCTATAATTTGCACAATGCATCTAAACCCCAGTGTCGTCATTCGACGTTATGGTCGGAAAATTCTGCGATCATGTTTTGACACTTACCCTTGAGCCCGATAGACTAAAAACGTCAAAGCCAACTTTGAACGGAATGATGTACCGTGAATCTAATCGTGTGGAACTGAAATAAATTAAGCAGGAGAGCTTTAGCAATAAATAAGTCAAGCTTATCGAGTCGTAAGTATCTTTCATAACACAGCTAAGCTTCTGATTGTTTACGCTCAGTTAACAGTGAATGATGCTGGCACTTGGTCCAGCTTTCCCACGCCAGATCACTGTGCATACGCGAACGAGAAAAAAGAAAACGAAAAGAAAAGCTATGCTCGCTCGAACTATTCCAATTACTTCTGGTTTCATTTTATTTAGAAGTGTCCTTGGGCCTTGCGCTTTTGTTCTTTTATCTCCAGGCATTTTATGGTGAGACCTCGGTGAGCTCACCTTGTACGTGGGTTTAAAGTGGAACATCCCACAAGCCCACCGAGTTTACACCACGACAGGTATGTACTGCACATAGCTATTCCTTTGGTCTCGGTGAAAACGACCCGCCATTATCTCAACAACAGTTGAGCGCTGGATAGCGCGATTGAATGAGCGACGTTAAGAAGTACTACTAACGAACACAGACGTATAAAGGTGCAGAGAGACGGCAGGATGGAGGAATAATTGATTGATGGCATTATTCCCTGAACTGGAAAGAACAAAAGCAGTGTTGCTCGAGGGGTACTTTGGGGGCGCATATCAAGGCCTCATTAGACGTTACACAAGTCTGTGCTGACTGCATATGAGGTGTTTCGGCCTCGGAACCCGAGTCCAAAGCCTGACTCAGAAGCCTGCGTTGACAATTTTGTTCAAAAGTCGCCTCACCCCTTCGCCTGCATTCCCGTAAGTTCGTTCAACACTGACAAAATGACATCCAGTAAGTCAAACGCCAGTCGCAACTTCGACGTTACCTGGTAACCTGTTACTTAAGCTGATGAAACTCACGCCCCTGCGGGAAACTTACGCGCTCTCTTCGACGAGCACCCGCTCCCGTTTCTATCTCCAGATACTGTCAAATTGATCTCTTTCTCAGAG
The DNA here is from genome assembly GCA_012977735.1 of Fusarium tanahbumbuense. Taxonomy (NCBI): domain Eukaryota; kingdom Fungi; phylum Ascomycota; class Sordariomycetes; order Hypocreales; family Nectriaceae; genus Fusarium; species Fusarium tanahbumbuense. The sequence continues at coordinate 80,279 of JAALXH010000227.1, forward strand.
TCGGCTGAGCTCGAGCAAGCATCTGTAGCTATAGATGCATTCAATACCGCCTTGGCTGCTAATGATGTCGATGCTCTTCAGGCATGCTTCTTTGCGGAACAAGCTTACTGGAAAGATACGCTGGCTTTGACGTGGCACCTTCGTACTTTTAGAGAACATCTACGAATTGCTAAAAGCCTTATTGAGACCAAGCAGGCTAGGCGAAGTGATAGCGAGTGGATCATAGAAGGAGCTGTATTTGTCCCAGCGACACCTGTCCTGGTAGGTACCATCTCCGATAGTATTGACTCTTCATAGGAAGCATTCGCTGACTTCCTCCACTTTGCAGCAATTCTTGGATTTGTCACTATGCTTCAGGACCTCGTCCCCAGCGGCTGCCTGCAGCGCAAGAGTTCTCCTCCTTCCTACCCGGAACACGACCAGCGGATTGGACTGGAAGATCTGGATTCTGAGCACAGATTTAACAAATCTGGACATTCACCCAGAAAACCAGTCCTTTCTGGGGTCTTCTGGCCGACACTTAGGTAGTGCAGAAGATATCGAGACAGATGTCTTGATAATCGGTGCTGGAAATAGGTGAGTGGCCATTAAAGCGTCGATGTTTGTCTTTAACCATGTTTAAGCGGAGCGGCCCTCGCAGCTCGTCTCAAGGCTCTCGGTGTCAACAGTGTCATGGTCGAGAGACACGCAGACGTTGGAGATAATTGGGCTTTGCGTTACGATTGCATGAAGTTTCATATCCCAACACCAGCTTGTGATATGCCGTACATGGGTAATTCTCATGAATGCAATAATGGAGATGACTGATCTTGACATCTGAAGGCTATCAGGACCGGTTTCGTGGGGAGCATCTTCTCAGCAAAGACGAGCTGGCCGATCATTTAAGAAATTATGTCGACGCCTTTCACTTGAACGTCATCACTTCTGTCGAGATCGTCTCGACAGTTTATGATAAGTCGACCAAGAGATGGACTGTAAAGATGAACACGCCTGCTAGTAACTTTGAAGTGACCGCGAAGCATCTCGTTCAAGCAACTGGTATCGTATCGCAAAAGCCTTATGTACCTGCCGTGCCCGATAAGCATTTGTTCAGGGGCTTGAGCATCCACTCTTCCGAGTATAAAAACGGAAAAACTTTGGTAGATCAAGGGGTTAAGGTTAGTCATAAGTCACTGTCCCTATACGAGTTTCTAACCCGTCCAAGTCGGTACTCATCATCGGTTCAGCAAACACGGCCTTCGACATTCTCGGAGATTGCCAAGCAGTCGGCATCCAATCCACCATGAACGTCCGATCTCCAACCTATATCGTTCCTATGGGATACATCCGAAATAAATGGAGCCTGGGAGCCTATGACTTTGGTGTCGAAGTAGCGGATAGGATGTTTCTCACGCTGCCCTCCGTGGTAAGCGGACAATTACTCCGTAACCTATTTCACATGCTGGCCTCACAGGAGCCAGACCGCTATGAGACTCTCAGGAAAGCAGGGTTTCCAGTTGTTGACAGTGCGGACCCAAGTCAAGCCCTCTGGTCAAATTTGATTGAGAGAGCGGGTGGACACTACATCGATATTGGTGGCACTGAGATCCTCGCGCAAGGCAAAGCTGGCATTAAAGCAGGCGTTGAGCCTACTGCCTTTACAGAGACTGGTCTACTGTTCTCAGATGGGGGTACAGCTGATGCCGATGCCGTTATCTGGTGTACCGGTTTCGCAGACCGCGACGTTCGTGGCACAGCAGTTGATATCTTGGGTGGAGATCAGGCCCTCGACAGCGAGAACCTTCTCGGTCCTCGTGAGATTGCTGCCCGCCTTGACGTAACATGGGGCGTTGACTCGGAAGGCGAGATCCGGGGCATGTGGAAACGACATTCACATGTTGAGAACTATTGGGTCATGGGAGGTTTCACGGTGCAGCACCGGTGGTATTCGCGGGTTTTGGCGCTACAAATCAAGGCGGCGCTTGAAGATATCTTGCCTCCAGCTTACATGAGGTCGGAATAACGATGTTGTTGAGATTGCCTTCACGCGTGATGGCCGATTGAGTTTATTCGATAAGCTAAGATAACGACAGTCTAGCTCTTTGGGCTCTTTGGAGATTCGCTCTTTTGTAAGGTAGCGGCAGGGTGTCAGAAGAAATGACTGCTGGAAGCACAAGAGACGAAAGAATCTGGTCACCTTATGCCAGCTTAGGCTAGCATTTAGGCAGCTTTATTTCTGTAGCCTAAGTCTTAGAGGACATCTCTTCTGTTACCTACCCAGGGTAGTTTTACTGACGACACATGATGGGGTTACATCAAATCTTGATGGTGGACACGGTAATCTCAGCGCCACGCCGAGTGATACCCTGTGACATGCAATATCAAGGAAACAAAAAATTCACTATCGCCGATAATAACCTTGAAAGCTAATGTCACCATCCGCGTATACGGAAATGCGGGACATTCCGTGCTGAGTCAGGAAACGAATGCGCCAGAGCTAAGCATGAGTCCGTGTTTCAGAGGTGCTCGTGTTTTTAATGAGAGGAGGTGATTCAAGATCCACTCCCTTTCAATTGCCGGACCCAGAAGGGAACGGAACTGGTCGTTAATTAACTAGATTAGGCCTCCAGTCGACAGGTCGCAAGGTGATGCTGGACTGAGTATGGTTTGGGGCCTGGTAAGTCTACCGCCTGATCAGTGGCCCAGACTGGGCAAAATCTGACGATGGCTGCAATGGCGATACTCCCGACTCCGCGATCCCTGGAAACCTTGTTATGTTATACTGATGGTAGGCGTCAATTGAGATGAGTCCACGGTGCCGTCTTGTCTTGCCTTCCAATGCGCAAGTAGGTATGCGACAATAAGATCTACTGAGTAATACCGGGCTGCCCACTGCCAGTCATCGTAGTGACATACAGACAAACAAAAACACAAAAGATCAAAACTACAGTAACATAGAAGATTCCACTTCGCGGGGCGCATTAAATCGAAAGATTGCAATGGGGCACAGGGAACACTGGGAGTAGCCACTGATTGATCGTTTTACGGTCTCCGATTTCCTGGTTACAGTACAGGGCAGAACGAGACAAGGATGTCAAGACGGGATGAACCAAGACACCGAACGGTCAAATCTAGATGTTTCTCTTTTGAGAGTGCCCCTAATACTCACGCGACAGACCAATCCCTTATCAGATTGAAAGCTGAAGATTATACGAGTATACCTACGGTGAAGCGCTCAGTCAACTGCGTCTGCAACGTCTGTGTTTCAGTTGACATGGGCGCCAGTCAGTGCATACGGCACCTAAAACTCCACTGAAGAGATCCACTGGCAGAAGCCAAGTTTACCAAGCTTCGTTAGAGCCACAAAAGTCTGTCACTGCAATCAAGCTTCTTTTTAAGAAAATGCTTGACTTGGGTAACCCAGGAAATGGTTGAAGACGGCCATGTTTTCAGAGGGGAAATCCACCTCATTTCCGGAAGCGACAGGGGCACAAGTTAGCTCCATCAGCCCTGTCTTTTGGGGGTTTGAGGCGCTGGAGGTTTGACGTCTTATTGTAGCAAAGGGAATTGAGTCAATTGCGCTCTACAACTGTCGCGACTTAAATGAAAAGACGATCAAGTCTATAGTCTGCTCGGATGTTTCGATGATCATACAAAAGCATTGACGGTGCGCTGTCTCATCGTATTAGCTCCGACACTGGCTGTCTAATGTTACAGTCCCAATGATCCGACCCATGCAAAAACCGGGCAGGCCATGGCTTCTAGAATTGGCTAATTCAGAGTTCTTCCTCCAATCATACCTCATCCCTCAAAGTGACATGCCTCAACACGATCTGAAACACCAACAGACAGGGGACCACAATAATCTGTCATCGTGAACGAGGAGACTCCATGCCCCAAGTATACTTTCGATCGTTCTATATAAGGTCAAGAAACATCTCTCATCTCAACTCTTTCCCTCCTCAGTCCAACTCTCTTTACTTTTCAACAAACTTCTTACACTCTTTAACCCTGGTGGTTCATACTCTCTTTTACACCCAAACACTCTTTCCAACCAAACAACAACCTCAAAATGAAGTTCTCCATCGTCTTCGCCGGCCTTTTCGCCTCCACCGCCCTCGCCACTCCCCAGGGCAATGTCACCCCCAACACCATGGGCGCCCTCGAGAAGCGCGCTTCTTTCCCCATTCCCGCCTCCAAGGGTTCCGTCACCTACAAGAAGGTCCAGTACATCTCCGGCACCTTCGACGGTGGCATGAAGACCTACGGCCGTGGCGTCAAGTGCACTGGCCAGGTCGAGGGCGGCGACAGCGACGCCGTTTTCATTCTCAAGAACGGCGCCACCCTCAAGAACGCCATCATTGGTGCTGACCAGATCGAGGGTGTCCACTGTGAGGGTTCTTGCACCATCGAGAACGTCTGGTGGAAGAAGGTCTGCGAGGATGCTCTCTCCCTCAAGGGTGACGGTAACGCTCTCATCAAGGGTGGTGGTGCTACCGGTGCTGAGGACAAGGTCATCCAGCACAACGGTCTCGGAACGGTCACCATTGATGGATTCACTGTCGTTGACTTCGGAAAGCTCTACCGATCTTGCGGTAACTGCAAGAAGATGGGCACTCGCAACGTCGTTGTCAAGAACGTCAAGGCCTACAACGGAAAGGTCCTCACCGGAATCAACTCCAACAAGGGTGACGTCTCCAACATCTCCGGTACTTGTGCTTCTTCCGTCAAGGAGATCTGCGTTGAGTACCAGGGTACCACCCCCGGCAACGAGCCCAAGAAGATTGGCTCTGGTCCCAGCAACGCTTGCCGTTACTCTTCCGTCAAGTCTTGCTAAGCGGTTAATGTTGAGGGCCCAATAATGGTTGATGTCAGCTAGATGCTGCAGATGGAGATGGTTGTTAAGGGTTAGGGTGCTTGAGGCATCTCTTGATTGAGATTGAAAGTTACCACTTGTGTCTTTCATACATATATATTACTTCATTAAACACATACTTCAATGGCAAACAGGCTCCCCCTCAAACGTGGCGTTCCTAACATCGCAGTCATATCGACCCATACAGTCACTGACCTTCAATTAGTCGATCTTGGGCGCAGGCAACTTCTTGTATCCAATCCCGGAGACAAAGGTCTGATACCAGTCCCTCGTCTCCTCTGCCTCAGCCAGGTCAACATAGAGCTCAGCATGCGCTTCTGCGGTAACACCCTTCCACATCGGCGCCCCATCCTCGAGCCTCTCATCAGTATAATAGAATCTGTCATCAAAGTCAGCACCACTCCAATTACATTCTACTGCGAGAACTCACCTATAGCCCTTATCCTTGTAGCTCTTGGCAGCCATTTCAATTAGATTAGCCGCACCCGCCTTGCCCACACTCAACGTCATGATGACTGGAAGAGGAGTGACGTTCGCGCAGTTGCCTGTCAAGATAAAAGTATTCTTGCTAGACTGAGGGAGTTCCTTCCAGCCTTTGACAGCTTCTTGAGCTGCTGCGTAGACGCTAGTGATATTGATGGCAGTACTATTCTGGAAATGGTCGAGAGAAACTTCGAAGATATTTTCCGCGCTGTTCGATTTTCCAGCCCAGGCTATTGCAATCAACAATGCGTCTTGTCATCTGATTAGGCCGCTTACTGTTGTACACGACCACGTTGGGGACACCAAATGCACTTTTCGTCTTGGCAAAGGCTTCCAATACCGAACCAGTGTCGCTACAGTCTGTGGGGATATGGAGTTCAGTTTTTGTTGACGTCTCTGGGTCTTGAGATCGGGACGCCAGAGCGACTTTGTATCCCTTTGCGAGGAGGCCATTTGCTACGCTGCTGCCGACATTGGATCCTGCGCCGAAGATGAGTGCCACTGAAGACATTTTGATGTTGAGACGTAAGATGTTGGATTGCTGTAGTTAGTAGATTGGATATATAGTTGGATTATTCAATGTCTGTGACCTTCGGGGGTAGCTGTACTTATACTCAGCTGAACACTGTCTTCATTCTGTTACCAAGACAATCTTGTTAAGCCTCGTCGCTAATCCAACAAATGATGGAATTCGCTGCGACGCCTCCCGTCAAAGATCGGAGGTCTAATCCTCCCGCTTCGCATTAATCTTCAGCTTTCTCTGCTTACTTCCATGGAGTCCGTGGACTTGTGTCTTACCACATTGGTCAGCGGATTACTAACCCCAGGTTGGTATCCAATACCGGTTAGTGCGGTTATTCAGCAATGCATCTCGCCAATCGTGGAGTTGGGGTAAGCTCTCAACGGCAACCTCCACCTCTTGGCCTTCTTTCTCCGACGCAAGCTGCATGTTATCGCCGATATATGCCAGTTCACTTACCAATCCTATAGACTTGGCAGTGATGGTCTCGTCATCGCTTCATGCGACTGCGTGTATCGGCTGTCGCAGGCGTGGCAGGAAATGCGATAGGACTCTCCCGGCGTGTCTCGCTTGTGAGAAACGAGGCGTATCCTGTGAAGGATATGTTACCAAATGGCCTGGTGTAGCCGCTCGTGGAAAGCTAGCTGGAAAGTCCATTCCCGTGGTGAACAGTTCAGTTGGTATCGCACAGTCTAATGCGCAATTGACGAGAGCGCAACAGAAGAGAACAAGAACAAATGCATCCAGCTTCACCGATGAGGAGATTGACAAGTTTGTCCAACACTGCAAGCTCGCCATATAGATCCAATCCCAGAGCACTCACTGACGTTGACTAGACATTGCAGACCTAAGCAGCATCTTCTATCTTGGCTCTGGTCCTAGCGAGAACCCTATGTTCCACTACGTGCTCCCACTAATATCCACCGTTCCCCCAGTTCGCTTTGCCCTCGCTGCCTCAGCATCGTGTCACATCGCAGCTCGAACTTCAGACGAAGCTCTCGAGCGGAAGAGTTTACGGTTGAGAGTTCATGCGACGTATTTGTTACGAGAGATGTTGCAGGTTCCAGAAGGTGTAAGTGATCAGAATGTTTTGGCTAGTATTCTTATGCTTGCGCAGCTTGATGTAAGTGAAGGAATCATGGAGGTTACTCGATACTGATGAGAGAGGATAGATGTGTTCTGGTGATTGTACCGAGTTTGAGACGCATTTAAAAGCGGCTGTTGCCGTGATACGTGGTTCAAATTATAATGGGGAGGCGAATGGGTACTATTTTGAACAGCGACTTGCATGGTGAGTTAAAAGTAGCAATGGACCACTCATCCATCTAACAGTCGAGTAGGCTTGATGTCATGAGCTCCACGACTTCTCAGAGACCGCCCAACCTGACAATCGATGAGGTCAAGACGATCATTAGTCGTGTTTCGAGTAATGGGCAGCGACAATGGAGTTATGATGTGTTCCCCTGTCCAATCGATCTCTTCGAGATCATTACCGAAGTTGTTTTCCTATTCAAAACTCAGCCTGAGGAGTCAAAGCTGCAAATTAGAGACTTAGAAACACGACTGAACGAGTGGAAACCTCCGCTCATGACTGGCGCACGAAAGCACATGGTCGAAGCCTGGAAGCTGGGCATCAAAGCCTACCTCCATCGTCTCTTCCCCGACAACGAAAGCAGAGAACCTTTGTCTGATCAAGTCTTGAGTCTTGTGGAACTCATACCGCCAGCATCATCATGGAGCTATGCCTTGCTATGGCCTTTTTTCCAAGTTGCAGTAACTTGGGGCGATGGGGACGTTAAGGAAAAGAGTATGATCAGACGCCGTCTCAGGATTGCGCTGGAGACAATTGGGTGCCGACACCATAGTAATGCTCTTGAGGTGTTGGAGGCTGTTTGGGCAAAAAGAGACGAGCTCGACCGTTTTAGTTTTAGTATACCTGGCCGGACTATCATGCTAGTTTGAGCCATCGAATAAAACGACATAAGATGTTCTATCTGGAATGGAAATCTGGGACTGGTTGCTTATCTATGATTTACCAAACTTGGCCACCACGTCATCAATCTCTCTTCTGATCCCCTCCTTCAAATCCTTGTCAGCCCAGCACATATCAACAGCATCCCTTGCCAACTTCACCATATCCCCATCATCAAATCCACACATCCGCTTAACAAGCAACAAGTCATGCAAAATCCAACAATCCTCCATATAAGCTGGATCATCACTACCAATGGCAATAGGAATCCCCTCATCAAACAGCTTCCTGATCCTCGGAAAGATTTCTTCCACAGGCTCATGTCTCAAATATCCCCAAGGCGTAAGAGTCATGCCAATTCCGCGATCCTTGATTATACAGATCAGCTCGGTGTCTGTGGCGGCGTTAAGACCATGGTCGATGCGGTCGAGCGAGAGATCAGCAGCTACTTGACGGATGTTTTGGTAAGTGTCCTTTTGGCCGACATCACAGTGTGCTGTGATGTGGAGGCCGTCTTGTCGAGCACGGGTGTATAGGTCTGCGAAAAGAGCTGGCGGACGATCGTTTTCATCGGAGTCTAGACCGATACCGATTACCATGTCTTTATATGGGAGCATAGCTTGGTATGTTTCCCAGGCTGACTCGACGGACATGTCACGAAGGAAGCACATGATCCACTTGGATTTGATCTGTTGCCAAGTCAGCACATATTTTCAAGGATGTAGACGAACGATACTTACGTTCAATTGCTTCTCGGCCTCCTGTTGAGCTTTTCGGAACCCCTCCATCATAGTCCCAAACTCAACACCCCTCCTCGTGTGACCCTGCGGATCAAAGAATGGCTCACAATACCTGACATTCATCTGCGCAGCCCTCTCAAAGTAGCCCATGGCAAGGTCATAAAAGTCCTGTTCCCTAACAAGAACTTCAAACCCGCCATAATACGCCTCAAAAAACGTAAAGGTTTCCTCGGTATTGTCAATGCGGTGTCCAGGGCGTGGTTGAATAATGTTGTATGACTCTTCAAGCTGCTCGAGAGTCTCGTAGACTGTGCCTGTGCGCTCGAGTTTGAGAGTCTGATTGTTGCGCTTGGCGAGAGTCCAACGGAGGGAGGGACTAAGAGTGCCTTCTATGTGGACGTGGAGTTCTACTTTAGGGAGGGAGTGGATGAAGGTGTCGTTGGTGGAGAGAAGGTCTTGACGAAGAGCAAGACGCTCCTTGAGAGTCATTGCGAACTCCATGGCGGTGTCTTGCAGGTGTAGGGAGAGGGAAAAAATATGTTGATGTCTAGTTTCAATTGAACAGATTGAGTGAGGAGATCCCAAGGGCTTTTATACTTGTATTCTCATGGCTCCTGGTTTGGAAGAAACATTCTGACTGTAAAAGGCCAATGAGACTAGTCCCAGATAGGTTGCTATCTCAGTTGGGAATTGTCAAGATCTGACGCATACAAGGATCATGAAGCTAGGCCGAAATTGGTTGCTATTTCAGTCAAACCAGTTGAGGACCACATCCACACGGGAGGTCTCAAGCTCAGATTACGCTGATCGTATTGATGCGCAAGGACATGTGACTCATCGGCAACGGTCTCTATTACCAGAGTTTGTAGCTGTCCCCAGCATGAGAATGGAGAGTGTAACCTTGATAGAGCCACAGGAGTGGAAGCGTAAACCCACATCAAATTGCTATCCGTGATGGAAGTAAAAGAAGGTCAAGATGCACCGGGCTAGATGTCTTTGCTAGAAAAGACTGAATCTAACGATAGGTAGTGTAGAGCAAGCACAGTATGATGTAGCGTCACGTTGGCTGAGCAGAGGTATGTGATTGAAAGCATTTATGTATTGCTAAAAGACAAAGTATTGACGTATCTACTGTCTAAAAGTCCAAATATTTCCTCCTTCTTCTCATATGATCTCCAACTATCATAAATCCAAGTTCCAAACTATCCACTTAGTAGACGTAGTAGACCATGTTCTCGTTCTCCTGAGCGCGAAGCTTCTGGTTTCGCCTCTTAAGGATAAACTTGGCCAACCAGGCAAGAGCAGCAGTTCCGATACTGAAACCAGCGCTGCTACCCATAGCAATGGCATATCTAGGGGCATCGCTCTTGGGCCACAAGTAAGGAGTCCAGATGAAGCTGACGTTCATGATCATTGTGACCATGCTGATAGCAACAGCCTTCTTCTCCTTGGTCTGACCACAGACGGATCCACACCAGCCGAGGATAAGACTGTTGACGGCGTATGTACCGATGGTGAAGATGACCATGCAGACGTAGCGACCGGCGGTGTTCATGGTAGCAGCTGCGGCGGCGAAACCGATGACAGCGACGGCCTTGGAGGCAGTGATGTGCCAGGTTCGCTCGTTGTATCGACCCGACATCCATGAGACCAGGATGGTGCTTGCACCAGCGATAAGGTAAGGAGGGCAGGTCAGGACAAGAGTGATGGTTCGGTCAAAGCCAAGGGTCTCAACGACAGTTGGGAAGAAGTTCTTGAAACCGTTGGCAGCCAAATGAAGATGAGCCATAGCACAGAAGATCCAGACGAGAGGATCCTTAGCAGCCTGCTTCAATCCCTTCATGGTGCTGGTCTCGCCCTTGTTGCCGACAGTATCGAGTTCCATACGGTTGTAAGCCAATTGTCTCTCTTCCTCGGTCAACCATCGAGTGGTCAAGGGGAAATCGGGCAGAATAAAGTATCCGACGACGGCAATAACAAAGGTGACGGCACCCTGGAGGATGAAGAGCCACTTCCAGCCAGGAAGGCCAGCGACATCGTCAAGACCGTGGAAGATACCGGCGGCGATGAGACCGGCGAAAGCTGTGGCGAGGATGTTTCCGGTGTAGAGGATGGCAATTCGGGTTGCGACTTCCTTGCGGGTGTAGAAGATGGAGAGGAGGTAGACGGCACCGGGGTAGTAGGGAGCTTCGGTGAGACCGAGGAAGAATCGGGTGAGGAGGAGACCCTTAAAGTCCTTTGCGACGGCTGTGAGAGCACTGACGACGGCCCAGAGCATCATCATGATACCCTGAGGGTGTTAGCTGTCCGTTTTCAAGAAGATACAAGTAGTACATACCATGTAGCGACTAGGGCGAGTTCGAGTGAGGAACATGTTGGAGGGAATCTGTCCCAGAATGTAACCAACGAAGAGAATAGAAACACAAGTCTGGTACTCTGCAACCTAGTTAGTAAACATCATCGTCCTGATCATCGGGCAACTTACCAGTTCCCTGAAGGTTAAGATCCTCTTCAAGATCGTTCAATCGCGCAAGAGCAATAGCATTACGATCAAGATAGTTGAGCCAGTACATGCTCCAAAGCATAGGCATCATCCATCGATCAAGCTTCTTTACAAGTGCGATTTCTTTGGGGTCTGTCTTCTCATGGGCACCAGAGTAATCCGTCTTTTCGTAGGTGGGGATGGGCTTCTCTGGGTGCTCATCTTGGAAGATGTGAGGCTCGGCATCTCTGTTGATGTCGGCCTTTTCGTCACGGTTGTTCTGAGCCATGATGATGATTGTCACTAGACTTCAACAAATTGGATAGAAGATGAAGAGATAGGAGGGTAGTCAGAGCGAGTGACTGCCTTGAGGAAAGAAGATGGGAATAGAGGGCATGGAGGAGTGTTATATAGATAGAAGGAATATGGGGTAAAACCTGGGGACCTGGGGACAAAGCGACGATCTCCTCATGGCTCCGTCTCTCCCCGCAATGCGGGGTGCAGAGTGAAGCGAAGAGAGGAGCAGTTCTTGGTGCTGGCAGTCGGTAATGCCGTGACAGGCTAGTTGGATCTAAGCTATGAGATTGAGTTGGTCTAGACCGTGCGTCTAATTAGATGGGTACCACTGTTCCAAGTTTCTACCTCTTGTGATACTCTATACTATGGATGGATGACTGGGGATCAAAGTGGATTGATCGTCTGTTGGTCTTTGCGTTACCGTTGCTACATCGCGTGAGGAAATGTGACGCTAGAAAATGCATCCAGCATCGTGCATGACTGACGGGCGTTGACAGGCCAAAGTACACACGGAAGCAATGCTTCTGTCCTTCTAGAAGGTTTATTCTCGTCATCAGCGGCGTTTACATGTGCATTCCATTGGACCATCCTCCCGAAGGCACAGATAAGAAGAGGGTGTCGTAGCATCTGCCGTAGGATCATAGCTAAACAATAACACTGAACTCTCCGCAGTTAACGCTTCCCCTAAAGCCAACGGCGATATTCCCCAAAAGGATACAGCGCCCGCTGGGGTTCGACTCGGCTAGCCTGAATAGGGAAGGAGTTTAAGCTTAACGATTAAGGTTGTGGAGAAACAAGAAAACTGGCACCAGAAGTGATCTCCGAGTGGCTGTCTTTTCCCCGCGTTTAGGGACTCTTTCTGGAGACCGGCCGTTTAAAACGTGAGTCCTTTGGGAAGTGCATGATTCATTGGTCTGTTGTGCCAAGGGAAGAGTCTCCGCATGCTGAGCATTTCTTCCGTATTGTCTCCGCAGACCAAGACTCTTGTCTCCTCCGTCGTCATTATCGCAGGGCTGTTAGGTACATATAGTGTGGAATAGGCGAATGCTTGTGGTCATTGCGCGGTGGAAAAGCTGGTAAGATCAGTAAGTTCAACGGCCCAACTCAATCTCAGCAAGGCAAGGATCACCCTGTGCTACGTAATTGGATCATGTAGACGAATACAACCCCAGACTACGGTTACCTCAACGTCAAATAATACGAGTATTGCAGCAGACTAACAAGTTGGGGATATTGCATCACCCTGCAACAATTATTGTCTTGGCAAGTCCAGACCGTTCCGAACAATCCCGTCTATTGCGCTTACAGCGTTGCATTTCTGACGCGGGGGACCTCGAGTCAGTAAGCGCTGGCGAGGAGTTACCATCAGCTTGGCATGGAGTCGTCTCCGACTCCCAGAGGTCCCCACTAGGAACGCTACGATAGTGTTCCAGTTACCGCAAGGTTGGAGCTAACACTCATGTTGGCTTGCTCAGCCCCCACGGGAGGATCAGTAACTTTACTGCAGGGAGGATGATTAGAGTTAGTGAAAGCTGATCAGGTACTAACGAAGAACGAGGGATTTTCTAGAAGACTGATTACTTGTTTTTATTTGTTTCTTATTGGCCTTTTGTACGAGGGTTGCAACCATTTTGCTGAGCGACGACATTCCAACACTCTAGCTCTTCTGTAAGCGCTTAGGTCGCCCGCACTAGTCAGACACAGTTTTGGAGTTTCTGGGGGGCAAATCACTGCACTCCGATTCCTTCCCCGACCTGTTCTCTCCATGTTTTGCTGTCCATGTATAAGGCTAGCCCAATATGTGGTCCAGCAAAACAACGCCATCAAACCACCGTCTGGTTAGACCGCTCCAAACTCTACAGTAGTCTGCTTCCAGATCTGCAACTAACCACGACAGTTTGCATTAGACCTCCCACGTTTACTCCAAATGCATTGTGACGCTGTCCCACAATATCCGCGTTCTTTCGGGCGGCGCTAACACAAGGTGAATCAGTTGCTTTCCCAACCTCTGTGTCGCTGTCTCACCTTGACGGGTTCCAGACCAGGCTTCCCCTCCCTTCCCCACATACTTACTAGGGATCTCACTGTGAGAATCGGAGGCTCCTGCCTGTTTCTGTAAGTTACGAGAAGCAAAGCACGGACTGTTGGTTAGTCCAACGGAAAAGCTCACATGATTGGATTTGAACTAGCTTTTGTTGTCTCGAATGCTCGGGACCGCACGGGTACGTTTTGTCTTGGCGGCTTCATGCTTTTTCCCCCACGGATTGGAGACGCGGTGCAACCTCACCGGAATATACGTTTCCGAACCTGGGTCTTTGGAATGTTCCCTTGCGGCTCTTTCTGTGATAGGTCTAAACGTAAGTTTAGCACCGTGTGAGCGTGATGGCCATTGGCTGTCGAGGGAGAGCTGATAAGAGGATCTTGGAAGGTTGTATCGGATTCATTCGGAACTCTAGATCAGGAACGAGCCCAGAAGAGTTTACGATACGCCGGTTTTTGTCTACTATGCTGTAATTACATGCTCTCATATGTGTAGGCTAGTGAAGCGAGATAAGCGGGATCTGGCCAAGCAGTCCATGTTCCTGTTTCTCCCGGTGGTTTCTTGAAGGATAGTAGGATCCGTTGCGGTATGAATTCTCCTATCATGTCAAGGGATGTTGACTGGGAAGAGAATGATCCGGCTTGTACTTCTACATCCCCAAGAGACGGAGACAAGGGCAGGCTCGCGACGAATTATCAGGAGAGAGATGTGTGTCGTAGAGTACGACGATCACCAGGAAATGGGTTTATAAAGAGTGAACTACACAGAGAACAACATATCATTGGACCACATCTCAGTACATCCCTCCTCATAGTCCCAACGATCACTACAACCATCAATCCCAGTCTTCTACGCCTTGAATCCACGCCCTCATGATCATCTAGCAAGATGTTCATGACTGTGTTACTCCTGCCTTGAAGCCGTCAGAGACCCTATCGACTAGGAGCCCTTCAGTTCTAAGCTTCAAGCCTCTCGTCCTCCCCGACTTCATATCAGTGCCTCTCACATCATACACAAATCTTGATGGTTGCCAGTATGGCATCTATGCTACCTCAATTAACGTCCAAACCATGATACAGTGGCTTGGATGAATCCATGCAGATAATGCCTTCAGGTGTAAGTCTCCATACTGAAAGAAAGCGTGTAAGACTACAGAAGGGAATTGAGGTCAGCTCAGCTACGGACGGTCTGACTTCATTTTGTCCAGGACTACTCATCCAATGAAGTTATTGGAGGAGGCAGTTTGAGCTGAAAGCAAACCTACATGAAACAAAGTTCAAAGACCTTCCCATAGAATTGGGCAGTAGTTGTACTTTGGTCATCATGATGGTTAAGGTTTTCTTCGTCAAAGCTTCACAAGTCAAGCACCACGATCCCAGCTTAAACTTCATGTCTCCGCCCTAATATTAACTTCAGAGTGTTAGACATGAGAAGGGTCATGACTGTAACATGAGCATCAACCCATGGAGTCTGGAGCGTCGATCTGGCCATGGTGTACAACTCTGAAACCAATAGTGTCCTTGGTGTGAACAGCCGTAGTGATTATGACGCGTGAATCACGGCTCCAGGGGGTCTGGACCTTGGAAAAGAGAAAGAGTGCTGCCCTGAAGCAAGCCCTTAAGGCGAAGCCCTCTAGTTATTGGTCTATCTAGATCCCGACATCCCACTGTGCCATCCCACAACGCACAAGTAGGGGCTCTAGTCAAGGTAGTCCAACTCCAGTGGACGATGAGGATTTGAAGTGGTGTGACTATGCCTGAATTTGACTTGCCGCGCCTACAGCGCGCTCTTCGTGGAAACGAAGTGTAGGAAGGCTATTCGCCCCTTTTCTAATGAACTACCTGTGTGCTTGCGTCTCGTCACGTCACGTGCGAACAGTTTTTCATTGGTGTAATCTTGAACGATCTCCAGTCAGATTTTGACATTAAACTTCTTACATAAAGAAAAAGAACTTTCCTCCGGCTACCTTTGTCATCCAATACAAAGGCCACTCGCCGGTTCCCACAAGAGCCAAACGTCTCTGTCTGAGAAGAATAGTACGGAGACCTTAGGGATTCTCAGTAGCGAGCAACCAAGGCTAAGGATACCTGTGTCTCGCCATGGCGACAAGTTCCGTCAAATGGTTCCCCCCCAGCAAAGACTGTGCCCCTGAGGAGATGGGCATGGCTCATAACACCATACTGCCAACCTACACCGTTCTCCACCGTATACAAAGGCCCACCAGACTGGCCCTTGTCAGCATCCGCATCAGTGCCTATGAGAGCATTTTGGCCATCACAACTATAACAGCCCAGTACTGAGACGCCATTCTGATGGATACGCTGCATTTCGTGATCCATGACAGGAAAGCCAGCGTTTTCCTATCTTATTAGCATAATTGTCTCGAGATTGCTACTGGTTGACTTACAAATTTAGGCGTATGCATTTGACTCTCGCAGTCGATCGTCCGAATTCCCAAATACCCAAATCGCTCGAATATAGGCTGATCCATCACCAGAACCGCAAAGTCGTCCTTCAGATTATCACAATCTTCAGTCTCTTCAAGCATCAGCATATGAATGATGGTTGCAGTCCCAGCATTATTCATATATTCCATAGGCTTTCCCACGTATTTCTCGGGGATGCAATGCCTCGCTGTCAAGAGATGTCGAGGACCAACGACGGAAACGGTGCAGCCGACTCCGGCGAATGTTAACTGCTGGATGGCACTGAAGGGGTATTGGGTCGAGGGCCATGGATGTCTACTCTCTTCTCCGTATACAGCGAGGGATGGGACGCTGTGGTTTCTGTAGGGGATTAGGTCTGACACGGATAGGATGGTGATGTTGGGGGCGGGACCGAGGTCCTCGACGGGAGCTGAAGACACGGCGCCCACCGAAGCCAGGATGGCTAAGGTGGTGGAGCGTTTGAGATTGAAGAGCATGGTGGTTTGATCTCAAAAGTGTTGGATGCGAATGATGAATGAAGATGGGAAGATGGGAAGATGATGGGAGAACGCTGAATTTATATGAGCTCTAGTTTAGATTTTTATTCATCTGAGTGATTCAGACTTTGTACGCTGCGATAGTTAAATGATACTACTTTCTCTCTTGTATAAGTTGGCTTTCTGTCAAGGTTTTTACTCTGCAGAGGGCATTGTTGTATCTGTCTCAATGCGTATTAGTATGAGCTTTCTTCTCCCATCTGTATCGGGAGCAGACACCCTGTCTCCACTGCATCAACAGTCAACTTGTTAATAGCTCACCGCTATTCATGTCATTATCGACTTACATTATATATGTGCTACATCCTTTCAGTCATGGAATTGTTCAGAAATCGGCAATAAGCTTCATAGAAGATCTTCAACTACAGCAAAATATGTTATGCGTTCGTGCATTCTTCTCATGGAGCTTGACAGGGTGTGTTGAGTCAAGAAGGTTTGCCTACCAGCACTCACATGACAAGAAAAAAATAGTATGTTTGACCTTATTTAATTCTTCCAGGCAGCAGGTCGTTGATGGAGTGTTTTGCGCTTTATCAAGGTTTGCGCCCTCGATCATCACGGCGGGTCCATGTCTACTGCACTTTAAGTTTTCAAGTTTAAAGGTTTTGATTCATGTCTTCATTATATACTCTACGAGCCCTGTCTATAGAATCGAAAAGTGTTCCTTCACTTCGCCCTAGAGTATCCTATACCAGCCTATCCTTCTCAAGGCGCAGCTCTTAGAATCACACCTGCGTCCTGCAGGAAACGCTTCAAGTCAGGAGGCTCCTGTCTGGTGCACAGCACAACCGCGGTATCTGGATGGTCCTCTTTGAGTTCATGCCCCTCGGGGTAGATTTCGTGCAAGGTTTGCACGAGAAGTCTTCTATCGTTGATGAGGTTCCTGGGAAACTCGTGTATATATGACCCGTAGGTCTGTTGGGAAGCGGCGGAAGATGAACCGGCAGCCATTTTAGTTGGTTGTAGTTAACTTGGGTAGGGTATAGGTGTAGATAGCTAATCGTATTGCTGAAGCTGTGTTGCTTGTGCGGAATGATTCTGCTACGCTACGTGGTGTCGTTGGTCTATAGATATACTACATCCTGGCTGTCTGTGGTTCTGATTGTGTGAGTATTCAACATGCAGTCACTACTATCTGGAGGAGTTGCTGTTGTATCAGTGATACACATGCCTTTAGACACCATGACAATCTGATTCGTATAGACCGTGATGCTTGGCAAAGGTGTTGTGTTTGTTCTGATTAACTTCAAAGTGTGGACTCTCGGTTGCTTATTCATGTCAAAAGACAAATGGACTGCCCTATTCACTGAGCTCATCACTGATAGATCTATTACGTGAATATACCTGCCTTAGTCGCTGTGATCCCTTGACAGCCATACCCTGAGAGCTGCCGCAATTATAGCCGGGGTTTGACAATAAGAGCGGCGAGCAAAAGTTAGCTCTGTTTTGTTACAAAGGAAAATTAGTCAATAGCTGTAACAATTGTCATAGAGATAGCCTAAGAAGGCTTGACCTCAGTTGAACATCAGCATGATATATGAGCAAATGAGTAGTGATGTTTAATAATTGGATACACCACGACCCGAGTCGTTAGAAAGACTGTAGAAGAGAATACTAAATACTATCGATGGACCCATGGGTCGCTGCAATTTTTTGCTACCAAGAGGTCTATTCCGTATCTTCAAAGAGCCATCCTAGCGCGCCGGCATAGATATATACCATTGAAATGCTTCCTTGCCCATATAGCTACTGTGAGGCATGAATATACAATCCCGGTTCCTCGAGCTGTAGAATAATATCATTGCAATGGTTCTAGTGTCGATTCAGATGGCGTAACGAGTCTATACCCATTGCTTGAAGGAACCCGGCAAGGCATCCTTAGAAGTTCTCTATGGGAAATTATCTCCCAGCTTAACGGGAACGAAAGCCAGGAGAATCATGGTGCGCAGGCCAAAGGGCGATCCAACGACAAGTTTAGAGCCTCCGAAGATTATCGTCTAGATATGCTGTAATATTCAACACCCTGTCAACAATAAAAAACGCCCTCCAGCCCGGGTGACGCAATTGGTTAGCGTGTCAGACTTTTACGAACAAGTGAATCTGAAAGTTACGGGTTCGAGTCCCGTCTCGGGCGTTTCTTTTTTCACCTTTTTCTCACCTCCCAAATGATCCTGCGATTGAGAGGAATCCATTTTGACTACTTTTGCCTCGATGCGACATCTGTAGCGTGAGCTACGGTCGATCGAAGCTGGGTGTTCTGGAGCGCGCCACGATGCAGCCACCTACGCCACACTTGGGTGATTGGTCATCAATCGGAGTCCTCCCGTCATGATCATGGAAAGGCAAAGCGATTGAAGGCATGTTTCGAATTACATTGGTCACGGGTGATTATCTTCTTGTACTGGACTTTAGTATGAGTCCAATGGGAATGAAGTGGGAGTGTCCGTCAAGCTGCGAACTGCGGAGGTTCATGATCATCACACAGTCGAACACCACGTCGAATATCCATACGGCGCAAAATATCCGATCATTGCTACCAGTTGATTGAGACGCGACATGTATGGCAAAGTGATCTTTTCTGATGCTTCATTCGTGGTGAAAGGCCCGGACTACTAATGAACACGGGCTATTACACATCCAGACAAGAGTGTAAAACGGGAAGACTGGCAAGACTACGAACATGTTGACTTCAGAATAACACGAACCGAAGCTGGAGAGGAACTGACTTCGTATCTTGTAATCTTCATGATACTATCTATATAAGGTTTTTGAAGGTCAGTCAGTGGTTCTTGAAATCCTTATCAACTTGTAATATCGTGCTGGAAGACAACACTGCTGTCATAACAAACCTGGACGTCTTCGCGATCCAGGAAAAACTCTCACACTAATCCTTTCCCCAGCCCGGAGAGCCCACATCATCAACTCATACCATCTTGACCTGGAAAACTCTACATTCAACAACTGACCCGTACGCGCCTGAGGCTTTGCTTATTCCACGCGTCCTGCTTCGTCTTTGCCACAGTCAAAAAGCCTGAACGCAGTCAGGCATGCCTTGGCCGCGATCTAAACTTGACCGCAACTTTCTCCGTGTCTAGGTTCTTTTGCATCTCATTGTGGATCAGTTACAGCCTCCCTTAGCTTGATGATTTGTTGTCCTCACCTCTGGTGTATCCTTGGAAACAGATTGTTGAGAAACCACCAAAGACTGTCATAGGACTAGGCTGACTTGATGTTACACCCTCTAAGCCTCATCGTATTCGGCGGATCCATCATGATATCCATCCAGGTGACTAGCAAAATCTCAGCTCAGCATGGTGACTATACACTGCCCGGACACATTACCTATAAGCCTCAAACACTCCATCATCACGACAGGTTTTTCAAGATTTTCTAAATCTCGTACATAGTGGAGGCAATAATTACGAAGAGTTTCCGTCGAAAAAGCTAAGTCTGGACTGCAAGAGGCCTCTTTTGCTGCGCCACACTAACTAAAGTGTGGCGTCTGTGCAGTGGCGCATTACCTTGAGGTTATCACGATTCATACGTGTAACCGGAACTCGGGTCATCCGATGAACAGGTATGAAGGCAAATGCACATCTGGGCTGTCGTAATGCAATCAACATGGGGAGGTCCATGATTGTTGAGTCATTGGAAAGGGGTTCGAGTAGAATTGCCGTGGTGGCAGCTACAGGGTAGCTTTGGCAGCAATTCTACGTTAATCTTTACCATCATTTCAGTCCTTGATTTACAAAAAAAACAAGGGCATGTAATGCTAGAGCGACATTCACATGGGGAAAAGGTATCTTGCATGGCACTTTTGATGGAAAATAAATAACAATACCACGCTCAACAGCCAGTAAACGCCCAAGATTAACCCCGACAAAGGTCACAATCACGTCCCAGCAGAGGGCTATGCGTACCTACCTCATTCATTTGCTATCCTGAACTTCATCCAATCGCCAATGCTCTACTCCCGTCCGTGCCGATGACAAAGAAAAGAGCGTCGCGTCCTCCAGCTATACTGCGACGCGTCAAATGAGCCTCTTCTGTCACCAGGGAACCGTGACATGCGGAGACGAGGTACTGGTTTACCTTTACGGAGGCCCACGGACAAATGGTCCTCCTAGGCCGCCAAAATAATGGATACTGTGTGCCACCATAGGCTAGCATAGGATGTCCGAATGATTTCGTGTCTTACTCTCGGCAGTCAATTATTCTGACACCCGGACGAAGCCATGGACTTCCTCGGTTGAAGCTATCGCCACAAGTTAATATCGCATGAATTATCCAATCTTCTCCGCGCCCGTCTCAACAAACCACGCAACACTGCCTCAACACTGCCCCAAACTCTCTCCTATTCCAAAATCCCAATCTATTCTCCTTCTCGATAGAGCAAAGTCTCGACTTGTCCCATCAAAATCCCCTCGGCTTCGGACTGACTATACCGTACGGAGCACCGCCGGTCTACCAAAAAGTCCTCACTGACGTCACGGATGCCAAGCAAGGAAAACAACACCGACCGACCGTCCTCAGGCAAATAAACCGTACCACACCAGTTATGCAGCCAAAATTAAGCTTATCCGGGGTCGGCATTCAATTACGGTACGATACGGCAGGTCTGAAAGAAATTATGCTTGTCGCATGTCTATGGAATCTAATTAATTTGAGCTTTGACCATCGATGAATGTTATAGTCGGATTGTGATTTGTTATTTCGCAGCACAGCCTGGATGGGATTATTGGGCTCTTGATCTTGGCATCGGGAAGACTGAAATGGAAGAGGTGCTGAAATGGCCAAGCTTTGAGAGCCGTAATGCCAAGATCTAACAGGAAGCGCCCGATGCAACAGTCTCTAACCAGTTTCACGATCTGAACACTCTCAAGTGTCTGACGATTAATTGCTACTCAATGACTTGTTTTTTTCGCATCGTGACATTGAATGTACAGCACACCCTCACGCACAGATCTGGTGATGAGCTGGTAATGGCTTCATTCGGTAGCGAACCAATCCTGTTTGCACACATCCACTCACGCTTCTACTGGTCCAAAAAGTCGACGTGTGGGCCGATCGACAAAGGGGCTATGCGAGCAGTAAAAAACACGGCAGAGGCAGAGGCAATTGTCATGTCACAAGGAGTGTGTCACAGGCTGAGAGCATTTCCCTCTGTCAACTTTAAAATATGGTCCGCAGGATAATCGCCTCCATTGCGCCCCCTTTTTCGGGCCAACGTAGACACAGGGGGATTGTTGTGAAAGAGGAAGATCTAGCGTGGATGAACAGCATTAAGCTTAAAAAACGAGGCTTGGTGGATGACGGAATGGAGTCGCTTTAGTGGAGTGGTAGCTGTGGGGTTTCCGTAGAGATGGAGATTAAGATTGGTTGGGTGTCTCTTGTTTTTGTGATTTGGGACGTGGGCGGTTAGGGAAAGCCTTGGCATAAAGCCTGTCTGATAAAGAGCAGCACACCTCCTCAGTCTCAGTACTTCTGTACCATAGTCATCTCGAGTCTTGTATTACGTCAAGAGTTGATTCCAGTGCAAAACTCAGGATACTGTACCCTGAGGTAAGCACTTACTACGGATACTTGGTCAGAGATTCAAGGACTCTGAATCCCCTGTTCGTATAGTAACCGCCAAGGTCTAGCTCGTTTTGCACCATTTCCCTCTGCCCATCTTCCACCCAATCACACCACCGCTAAGTGTCTTGGCGGACCTCGTGGCTGTGGCTGTGTAGACAAAGTGTATTTTCACGCGGAACAAGGGTACCTAGATAATCTTGGCTTTTCTCCCCTTCTCTCTCTCTCTTCTCTCATCATCAATTCGATATTGGAAAAGTAATTTTCTGAAAGAGTTTCCAAGATGGACTCAGATCCCGCGGCAAGACGCCCAAGGGCTCCAACAATCACGGTTGACACTGCTGCCGTTGACACAAACGAACCCGGTAAAGCTCCAGTGCGATCCGCCCTAATTTCCAGCACCTTACCGCCTAAAACATCACCGCTGGAATACCGTTTACTAACAGCTATCAGGAACAACAGAATCCATCCACGCCTCTCCATCGCCGTTAGACGACACAAACACACTCGCAGTCCCAACGAATAAATCGCGCGCTGGATCATGGGCTTCAACATCACCATCTACAAAAGTCGGCACCGACCACGAACAAATGCATCGCGAAGTCGAAGCTCTTCGAAAAGGCGACCAGCAGGAGATCCTCAAGGCAGACCCCGGTGAGGAAGCGCAGTTCAATGTTGAGAACAACCCTTTCGCATTTTCGCCTGGACAACTTTCGAAACTTATCAATCCTAAGAATCTGGCCGCGTTTGTCGCGCTTGGAGGATTGCCTGGTCTTGAGAAGGGTTTGAGGACGGACGCAAAGGCCGGGTTGAGCCCCGATGAAGGAAAGCTGAGAGATCATGTTTCTTTTGAGGAAGCTACTGCTACGAAAGAGGGCTTCAAGGCTTCACCGACAGATGATGTGCTACCAACGACCGAGGTTAACGATGATGGCCATGTTGCCAAAGACGCCTTTCCCGATCGCAAGCGAGTCTACGGATCCAATCGTCTTCCCGAACCGAAAGCCAAATCCTTCTTCCAACTCGCTTGGATCGCCCTCCAAGATCACGTTCTCATCCTCCTCTGCATCGCAGCAGTTGTATCCCTAGCGCTCGGTCTTTACCAAACATTCGGCGCGACACACCACGAAGGTGCCAAGGTCGAATGGGTCGAAGGTGTGGCTATCATCGTTGCCATCACCATCGTCGTTGTCGTCGGCGCAGCGAATGATTGGCAGAAGGAGCGACAGTTTCAGAAGCTGAACCAGAAGAAGGAGGATCGTATTGTCAAGATTACACGTGCCGGAAAGCCCCAGAATATCTCCATCCACGATGTTCTTGTGGGTGATGTTATGCTTCTCGAGCCTGGTGATGTTATTCCTGTTGATGGTGTCTTCATCTCAGGCCACAATCTCAGCTGTGATGAGAGTTCTGCTACTGGAGAGTCGGACCTCATCAAGAAGGTTGGTGCTGATCAGGTTCTTCACGCTTTGTTGAACGAGCCCACGCCGCAGCTCAAGAAGCTTGATCCTTTCATTGTCTCTGGAGCAAAGGTTCTCGATGGTGTCGGAACGTTCCTTGTCACTGCTGTTGGAGAGCAATCTAGTTATGGAAAGACAATGATGTCTCTCCGTGATGATCCCGGCCTGACACCTCTCCAAGCCAAGCTCAACCTCCTCGCTGGTAAGTACCATCACCACCTCCCCAAGTACTATGCTAACAATTATAGGCTACATCGCCAAGCTCGGTTCCTTGGCTGGTGGTCTCCTCTTCCTCGTCCTGTTCATCATGTTCCTCGTTGGCCTCCGCAACAGCACCGACACAGGTGAACAGAAGGGCCAAGCCTTTCTCCAAATCCTGATCACAGCCATCACCGTCATCGTCGTCGCCGTTCCAGAAGGTCTTCCTCTCGCCGTTACCCTGTCGCTTGCCTTCGCCACAAAGAAGATGACACGCGAGAACAACTTGGTCCGACATCTCCAGTCTTGTGAGGTTATGGGTAACGCTACGGTTATTTGTTCCGACAAGACCGGTACTCTTACGGAGAACGTCATGACCGTTGTCGCTGGCTCTTTGGGTCTTCGAGGACGTTTCTCTTTTGGCGATTCGTCTCTTGACCAGTCTGAGTCAACACCCTCAACACCTACCGAGAAGAACGATACGCTTCCCCTCAACACTTTCTCAGAGAAGCTCGATCCTGAGTACAAGGACCTTCTCAAGACTGCCGTCACCGTAAACACAACCGCCTTTGAGGACGATGGCACCTTCGTCGGCACCAAGACCGAAACCGCTCTTCTCGACTGGGCTCGTCGCTACCTCGGTCTTGGCCCTCTGGCAATTGAACGCTCCAACCATCCCATCTCGCAGATGTTCCCTTTCAACTCCCAGCGCAAGTGCATGGGTGCCGTTGTCCAAATCCCCGGCCCAACGAAGGATAAGCCTAAGCATCGTCTGTTTATCAAGGGTGCTTCCGAAATTGTTCTTGGCGAATGTACTACCATTCTCGGCGATCCTACCCAAGGTACTTCCACCGAATCGCTGTCGGACAACCACAAGGAAGGTCTTCGATCTCTTATCACTGGTTACGCCACCAACTCCCTGCGAACCATCGGTCTTGCATACCGCGACTTTGAGTCTTGGCCTCCTGTCCTTACCCTCCGCCCCGAGGATGAGGCTAACACCGAAATCGACCTGACCGACCTCGTGCACAACCTCACCTGGATGGGTGTCGTGGGTATCCAAGACCCTGTCCGTAAGGGTGTCCCCGAAGCCGTCTCCGACTGTGGTATCGCTTCCGTCAATGTCAAGATGGTTACAGGTGACAACGTCGAAACCGCCCGCGCAATCGCTCTCAACTGTGGTATCCTCACTGAAGCCAACATGGTCGAACCTAACGCCGTCATGCAAGGTTCCGATTTCCGCAAGCTTACTGAATCTGAACGCTCAAATGTGGTAAGGAAGCTCCGTGTCCTTGCTCGCTCCAGCCCTGAAGACAAGCGTGTCCTCGTCAAGGCCTTGCGCGCACTAGGCGAGATCGTCGCTGTCACAGGTGACGGTACCAACGATGCTCCCGCTCTCAAGGCTGCTGATGTCGGTTTCTCAATGGGTATCACTGGAACGGAAGTCGCCAAGGAAGCTTCCGATATTATCCTCATGGATGACAACTTCTCTTCTATCGTCGTCGCACTTGGTTGGGGTCGCGCAATTAACGACTCCGTCAAGAAGTTCCTCCAGTTCCAACTCACTGTCAACATTACTGCTGTTGGTGTCACCTTTGTGTCCGCCGTTTCAGATGATGAGCAGAAGTCCATTCTCAACGCCGTCCAACTTCTCTGGGTCAACCTCATCATGGATACCTTTGCTGCTCTTGCTCTCGCTACCGACCCTCCTACAGGAAGTCTTTTGCACCGCGAGCCTGAATCGCGTACTGCGCCATTGATCACCATTACTATGTGGAAGATGATCATCGGTCAATCTATCTACCAGCTTATTGTCTGTTTCGTCCTTTGGTTCGGTCGCGATCCTATCCTTGGATACGACGAGACTGAAGTCCGATCTCTGATCTTCAACATCTTCGTCTTTATGCAGATCTTCAAGCTTGTTAACTCTCGACGCATCGACAACAAGCTCAACATCCTCGAGGGTCTCCACCGCAACACTCTCTTCATGCTGATGATGACAATTATGGCAGCCGGTCAAGTCATCATTATCTTCTTTGGCGGCGCCGCCTTCGTGGTGACCCGTCTCAACGGTGTACAATGGGGAATCTCTCTTGCCCTCGGATTCCTGTCTATTCCCGTTGGTGTTCTCATCCGTCTTTTCCCTGACGCCTGGTTCGCCTCCGTTGTCGCAGTCTTCTCTAAGCTTTGGCCAAGCTGGCTCCTGTCCCGCAAGAAGAACGATGACGACGAAGAATCTTCCGATAAGCAACTGGAGGGTTACGACATGGATACCGCGCTGCTTGGCATTCGTGACGATCTTGAGTTCCTGAAGCGTGTTCGTGGTGGACGCATGACTGTCCTCAGCGACAAAATGGAACATTCCCGCGAGAAGATGCGCGAGAAGCTCCGTCGCAAGCGCTCTGACTCTCGACCCCGAAGCAAGATGCGCAGCCGTGGATCATCTAGGTCATCTAACAGACCACCTATCTCACCCATGATGTCAGTTGTTGGTATGCCTGGTATTGTGGCTGCTAGTATAGCAGGACTCCAACCTGGTCAGAATGGCGAGAACCTCGAGACGCGACAGGCGTGAGGGTGCGATTGACATTATTTTATCCTGTTTCATAGTTCATTTTAGAGATTGGACGAGTGTGCTGCATTTGAGATTTGTAACAGTTCGACCGATCAGAGCAATCCTTCGTTTATAATTGTGCGAAATATAGAGTCTGGAGTTGGTGGTACGGAACGTCAACCTGAGCGAAAAATTCTACATATTAATAAGTTCGAAAATTGTGTTCATATCATCGCAGCTTCCTCTCTCAATTGTAAATTACTCAAACATCATCAGCATATAAGTACCAAATCCGCCATCTCATGTAAGACTTCTGACACCGGAAATGAGTCTTTGTCTCTGAACTCTACATCCGTGCCTTGTCCCACCGAGTTGGTCTTTCCAGTATAAAAGCTCCACTCGTCCCTCGCAGAGTCCCAAGTGGCTTTGTCGGCTTTTTCATAAGAGTCTGTGGAAGCTGAAGGAGTACTCGCGCCCGGCGTTTCTGAGAAGTCAGCGATTTGTACAGGAGACCACCCAGTGGATTCATATTGGCGTGGAGGCATCCGAGGACTAGGCATATTGTGACTGGTGTCACTATGTTCATATTCCTTCGGCCGTAACCTTCTCCATGTCTCGATTATACACTTCCAACAGAATCGATTTGGCAGGACCATTGTTGGATTGCCCTGTTGTATTGATAGAGCCGTGGCTGCCACGCGTCCTATCCAGTTGCCTTTGGAGCGTACGATTGAAGCATTTCCAGGTGGATCTAGCATTTCGTCCCAATTGTCAACCATGGTGAAGCCTGGGTTTCCTATAAGCGCTGCATCGGTTACTACTGGCTCATCGTGATCACAGCCGCGCCCCTGGATGGTAAGCGAACTGCTCCGAAGTTGTTCAAGGACATCCAAGTCTGCGACCCATATCCCACGATCATGTACAGATACGACAGATTCGAGGAAGTATACTTCAAAGTCCCGATTTCCATGAGAGCCAACATCGATAGGAAGAACATAGTCCGTAAATCCTAAGTGCAACGTGGATATTTCAAAGGAGTTTTCAAGCCTCCCGTCAAATGCATTGTGGGTGACGACCCTCCAGTCACTTTCTGCTTTGCGAATCTGAGGCTCTTTCGGAGGTATCAACATTGCTATACCAGGCCTGCCAATATTTCTCCATACACGGCGCACCTCATATGACTCACACATGTCTGCAGGATCGGAGAGTAATGCCGCCGGTATGTAGATAGAGTCACCAGTGGCCATGGCCAGAACCTTATGCAACCCATCAGGGTTGACGGCAAAAGTCCCAGACTCGAAAAACGCTATGCAAGCGAATGTCTCCCCCATACCCAGAGGAAGTCGTGAGAAGCGAAACTCGGGATGCACAGTATCAACCATAATTTGCTTTGGAAGCCAAGGCATTTTGTATAATGCCTTGGAAGTCGCACCCAGAGCGATTAGGGAGCTTGGTAACATCTTATAGATACCCTCCACCGTCGCCAACGCCCTAAGACTCAAGTGTAGTCTTTCTCTTTACTTGTAGCGGATGAAGGAGTTCAGGTATCGCAATAATTTAGCCCCGCTTATTAAGTTTCTCTCGAGGGCCTTGGCCAACATGTCGACGGTAACGGAATTTGAGCAGGTAAACGATGTTTGGTTACTGCCCAATGGACGAGTGACGTAGAAAGCGAGATAATCTGGATCTCCCGCAACGAGTTGGAAGTTCACTTCTCCAGCGTCTACCTCTTCCTCGCCTTCGTGCCCGCAGTAACGAAACCAAGCATTAGGACCCGCGTCTTTGTACTCATCAAATATTGAAGGAGGTGCACTTCAAGTGAAGGACCCTTCTCTCCAGAACTCTTGACTCAGACCTTCTGGAGCCCGAGAGAAATTTATAGATTCTCTTTCTACCGGAAAAGCGCACTCACCACGACCTTCAAAAGTCTTCAATCTTGAATCATCATACGCCCCAGTATCGCCCTCTGTAGGCTGTGTAAGGACCCAACGAAGATGTCCAGTCGCTTGATAGGGCGACCTCTCGTAGCCTCTCTTGACCGATGTCCTCTCAACCGGCAAAGCGGTTGCGTACTCGGTGCTGGAAAAACGGTTCTCCTTGTCCCTACCTCCTACAACATATGATATGATGCAGGCCCCCGTAGTCCCGTTGAGAAAGAAGCCAGCATACGAGCGAAGTACCTCCACACCTGCCTCCTCATTCGTAAGCAGTGGCAAAAGAGTATCCAAGTTCAAGATCCCAAATAGTGGAGGAATAAATTCTTTTCGTGAAAGAAAATCTGGGCAATGTCTCTTCCCGAATTGCATGAGCTGTAAGCATTGCTTTCTCACCAACTCGTCTGAATCGAGCAATGGCTTCATAGCTCTTGCAATGTATCCTAACCAATAGTGTGTTCCCGAAGCTGCATGAGGATGAGAGATGCGTTCGGTAAGATTCCATAGCTTAACCACAAGCGGAGCAAGGGTTTCAGGGTCGATACCCCACGTTCGGGTCAGGCTTCCGACTGCGACCTGGAATAATTCGTGGACCGTGATACGATTGCCTTGAGTTGCTAGAGATCGCTCTGCCATAACCGGACCGCCATAGTAGCGTAGATGCGATAGCGGAAGAGAACAGTAAACTCCATGATGCTTTGAATTCCTGATGTTAAGGCCGATAGTTAACAAACCCGCCGGGCTTACTAGCTCGTCCTTCTGTTCAACCCGAATGGGCGTTGGCGCTTTCCCCAGGACATTGATATCTGGATACAAATGCCAGGAAGAGAGGCCAAGAAGTACAGCTCCACTCTCAACAGATTGAGGAACTCCTCTTACGACTTATATGGAGCCCACGACCTCCGCTACCACTACCTCTGCTGCCACGATACCGGAAGCCCCTGCGCTTACCTGCGGCGAGATAAGCAGCCCTTACAAAGTGGCTAATGGCTTTGAGTTCAGGCTTGATTGTACTGGGTACTGGAAGGCGTTCGACGACTTAGCTTGGATTGAACACACTACATTTGAAGCTTGTATGAAAGAATGCAGCATGGTTGAAGCCTGCACTATTGCACAGTATGACGCCGACGAGACTCGATGCTATTTGACCAAGGAGGGCTTTGGCGATTCTAGGGGCTTCCCTCGTACAGGAGTTGCGGTCAAGGTAGTTCCCGAATAAAGGACTAAGTCGAAATAGTAGAGTGTATATTAATTCTATGTACCATGACGCCACTTCTCTGTGCGTGCTTTCTACTATCAAACGTGGAATTCATACTTCTTTTGTCTGATCTCGATCTG
This sequence comes from Fusarium tanahbumbuense, assembly GCA_012977735.1. NCBI lineage: Eukaryota > Fungi > Ascomycota > Sordariomycetes > Hypocreales > Nectriaceae > Fusarium > Fusarium tanahbumbuense. The sequence goes on from JAALXH010000227.1 coordinate 109,710, forward strand.
CTTCAAAGAGCTAAATACATGCTTGTAAAAACTCTAAGCTTGAGAATGAAGAGCATAGGCAGACGACTGCATGACGAACTATCAAACCTTCCCCTGAGTTCTATATGTCATAGCCTCCCTCCAAATGTCCTCCTAACCCCAAGTATGTTGACGAGCGGTTCAAAGTTCTCCACATTGTGTCCTTGTCATTTTTGAACTGCCGCGGTCAACATGAGCTAATTCTCCAAAAGGATTCGAGACGTCATGGAAACATGGTTCACTAATTTGCGCCGATCAATTCCTTGTAGTATCACGTTTGTCGGTGTCATAACGCGCTGTAATCTTGTTAATAGGCATCTGGAATTGGGCAAAGGCATAATAACTATAGTAATCGTGGGTTTTCAGTTTGACTTATTAGCAATATTTACTTTACAACATCCATACTACATCTTGTCATCTAAAGAACTTAACAATATCAGAATTATACCGTTCACAATGGATGTCGATGGTAATAAGCACTAAAATCCTTTCGCTAAAACTATACCATTTTTAGAAGGAGGTCTGCCGTCCTCGAGTCAGGGCACACAAGCTATCGTACTGGTGTTCCCCGGACTGAACTTGTGAACGAATAACAAGGCGTCCATTCGTTTCGATAAATATCTCAATTCTACGTAATAAATCCGGGGTATTTTACAATTTCACACTACTACTCCGCTTTAAAAACGACGTTACACAGGCTAGACAGGTAATCTTGGCATCCTTCCACAGACGGCCCTATCAACCTTGGCAGATGCAAGGCGAAAGGCGGGCCGCCAGAGATCAGCGGTGCGTCAAGCTCCTGGGAGCAGGTGGGAAGGCACGCGGTCGTAAAAACATACCACACTATAGAGGCTCCTGATTCAAGGCAGTAACTGAAGTTATATTATTATAGAGATATTAGATAGTTCTGTGTAGATAGAAACACAAGGGTTTAATCAACTAACAGCGATTTTATCTCTTTAATATCTGTCTTAGGAGCTTGAAGATTGGAGTATCAAAGAGCAGGGTTTTTAGGATAGTATATAAGTTACATACCTAGAGCTTTGGTGGGCTAAGGTTCTTGAAGGCCGCGTGGCAAGTGGTTAGAACCTCGTGTTCGTTTATGAAGGATTCAGTTGAAGCATTGACTACTACCACGGTGACATCATAATCATGATACCAAAGGTCGAGGCTACGAAGCATGTTGATCAGAGTGAAGTTAATATTGTACCAAGGGAAGTATAAAAACCCCGAGCAATACCGTCAGAACAATAATCATCATCAGCAACCTTCACATCACAAATAACCAAGTCCACACACACCCAATCCATAAATTTATATCGGATATCGATCAACACCACTTTCAAGATGCCTTCTCCTCGCAACATGATCTTCAGCCTTCTGGCTGCCTCTCTCTCCACCACCGTAGTGGCCGAGCATCTCCGCGCTGTCTGGTCTTCGGGTGACTTTTCAACCATCTCTGGCCCAAGTGGTGGTAGCCAAAGCGGCCACAGCCACGGCTTCACCATTCTCAAAGACGACGGCACTGCCATCTACAGCCAGGGCTACCCTGGTGACCACGCTCCCTGCTACAACGTCGACGACGGCCGAGAGTTCACTCTTGGAAACGACCCATGCTGGAAGTCAGTCCGCAAGTTCAAGTGCAAATCCGAGTTCAGCGGCGCCCCCGGATCCTGCGAGGTCAAGGACAAGGACGGCAACAGTCTTGGAACGGGTGAAGGAAAGACCGACACCACTTTCATCGGCATTGCTATCGCCCAGGACAGTGCTTGCGTTGTTGAGTTTAACACTGATGATGACGAGAATTGCCCTGCTGATGCGGACAACAACCTCGATGTTACGGAGGGCTAGAGGGTTAGAAGGGAGGAAATCTTGGGGCGAAGAAGTTCAGGAGGGAGCTTATATTTGTATCTAGCGGGTAGGTATTCATAAGTCACTACTCCTATCACTACAAGAGCCCATGATGACTTGTCTGAAACTGAATTTCAAGGTTAAATGTCAAGGTCCTACTTTAATCTAGCAACACAATCACCATAGGTAGGATAAGCTTTATAGGCAAACAAGGCCCTAGTTGTCTGTTACTTCACATTTACATCAACAACAAGTGATAATCTTGAGATATAAATAATCTCGAACACTTCTGCAAATGGCGGTACAGGTAGTCTATAGCCAGGACCTCAAGTAGATAACAGTATTCCGCTCTTCGTTAGCAGCTTAAAGAAGACGACCTATGTTACCAGCGTAGTTACACACAACATCAGCAGGTCATTACAGCTACCTTCAATTCAGGGGAAAATGAAATAATTCATTCAAGTCACAATGCTGTTTAGTACTAATAGCCCCATAAACAAGTCTAAGTAAAAGAGCACCCAGTACGCGAGTTTCCTATCCCATCCCAGCTTTCATCCAATTCCGGGTTCCCATATCGTTATGTAAAAACCTTTCTTGAGGTCCATGTCGTTTCCTGCCCCGTCTGCTCAGATGTGCCTTTTCCTAAGCCTGTCTCGCCGGGCACTATGGCAAGAACATATCACTTCATTCCTTTTAGAATTCTTCTCCAAGCCTTTTGGCCCGGGGTTAGCACTGGCTTACGCCTTTTTTCGATACGGCTAGGATTACGGCTAGAATTAAGGTGAAGACTGCAAGGATGACTCGATTTCCCACCACCAGGATTCTGCATCTCGAAGTCTTCTTGGGGCGTGAACCCTGTGAGTGGTGGCTCCTTTCTGAATTTGGGGAAGAAATCGGGTGTAGGTCTTCTTTCCGGTTTTGGTCGCGCGATGTTTGGTGATGGAGATGAAGGGTCCTCCGGAATAGTAGGAGCAGTATCGATAGGTGTAGAGCCAGTCTGACTCTGTCCAGAACCTGCTGAACCGTTCTTCATCTTAAGGATCTCTGCCTCGAGATCGCCCATCAACTCTACAAATTTCGGCTTCAGGCAATGGTCCCGAGGAAGACATCCTGCACTCTGTGCAAGAAGTTGGCAAGATTGAGAAAGCTGAATGAGTGATTCATCTTCATCGGGGGAGTTGAGAGACTCCGACATTGTGAAATCCATACTGTTCTGAATCAGTGTACAAATAAGTGTATACCCTTTCGTCTCGAATGCGGTAATATGGGTAAAAGATGGGCTGGTAGAAATGGGATGATGGTAAAGATGGGAATAGCCCAAATATTGGAGCGAAGAGAAGGCCATGGTGGAACTGTGAATGGACTAGTGATTGAAGCGTTGATAGGTTAATGAACAAAGATAGATATGTAGGTTAATTACCAAAGGAGAAATAAGTCAATGACACGAGTTGAAACGGGGTTGGAGGCAAGAGTATGAACAAGCTAATCTCGTAACAGCAAGAATATGAAAACCTTTATTCAATCCTTGACCATAAAGATCCATGGGAAAGTTATAGGAATAGATTTACAGGGGGTCTGTCAATGGAATAGAGCCACAATACCTGTGGCGTTGAAGGCGTTGACATAAGACTCAAAGAAAATTGCAGCCTTCTGTGACAGGTCATATCTATAGTGAAGTTCATCCTAGCAGGCATTCATCAATTCCTTTTCTTTGTTCATAGCGACATGTTTCTTCACTATGATTGATGTGAAGCTCTTAAACCTGCGATACGACAGTAACATCCCTTTGTCCATGGGCATAATCCAAGAACTCGCTCTGCCACAACAGGCAGGCAGAATTACAGTGAGGTGCAAAGATGAGGCATGACCTCACTTAATCAAGCGGTAAACTGAATAGACTAGCCTTTAATTCTTTCTTTGTAGTTCAAAGTTATTGCGGAGAGAGGCGTCCCTTCATTATTTATATTGTCCTATTGCTAGCCATTACCTCTACCCCTGTCCAACAATCACATCTCCCTTACGAGACTTGGGCAGAACCATAAGCTCCTCTACCTTGCCCTCCTTTACCATTCCCTCAACAGTAGTATTCTTCGGAGCCCACACCTTAAATCTAACATCCCAGCTCTCCGGCCAGGCAGCAAGCAACCTGATATCATCCTCCACAAAGGTCTGCACAAGTTGTTCCTGCAAGCCAATAGCCGCAGCACCATAATGGTTTAAATCAGGGGTCCAGTCAAAGTTGGGACCTTTGAAGATTGGGAACTTGCACACCTTGCTTGGTGCATATCGCTCTTCGGTCATGGCTGTTGCGTTGGCTGTGAAACCCATGCGCGCGAGCCAGATGACATCCTGCTTCCACCCGTTGTTACCATGATAGATTACCGTTTCTGTGTCGTAGAGATAGGTGTTTTTGGCGATGGTAAGATTGGGCAGACCGAGGCCGTATTCGGGCCAGGGGAAGACTAGGTAGAGCTGGGGGACCTCGCTGTTTTGGACGCGGGTGTAGGCTTCTGCGGGAGCGATGCAGGTGTGGCCATTTTGTTCACGGAATGTGTTGGCGGGAATTTTGTCAAGATACCTTTGGTAGTAGGTCTTGTTTTGCAAGGCGAATTCATCCACAATGAGTAGATCTTTGATGACTTGGCGAAGACCAGCGAGGGTGGAGACGGGGTTGTATGCCTCTTTGTAAGTCTCCGCTGCTGAGCCGGGATAGATAACTAGCGATTCGTTACCCGCCATGCCGGTTAGCGGCCAAGGATTGCGCTTGAGCATTTCTCTGGTATAATACTTGTCAAACCAGGCGAGCTGGTACTCTATGAATTCAAGATACGGCTTCACGTCGTAGCCTGAATAAATGTTTGCCTGCAGGATCATATCGGCAAATTCACTGTATCGATTAGTCACGTTCCACAAACACCAAAAGATCACTTACTTGGCCGTATCCTGCATATGATTCAACCAAACGTTCCACAATTCACCATCAGGAAAGAAATCCGGTCGTGGCGTATTCGCATCATCGTCATACCACTGAGCATCATACTCAAACACATTAGACAAACCGGTGTTGTCGATCTGCTCCAAAAAGAACGCAGCATCAAGATCCTGATAGACTTGTCCTCTCAAAACAGCATTCGGAGTGATGCGCTTATAAAAGTCAAATTGCTGTGTCATGACATCAAAGTCTCCCGATCTAAGCAGCGGCCAGTACAACAAACGTTGGTTTTGAGCGGTGAATGTGCCGCCGCCCCAGCGTCGATGGTCTGGTGTGTATGGTCGGTATGGGTTAACAAAAACAGGGTCAAAAGTCCAGAGACCACCGTTGAATTTGGTTGGCCAGGAGGATTTGGCGTTACAGCCCATGAGGAAGCGCCACAGTTGATAGTTTTTGCCCACTTGAAAACCTGCGTCCTTTTCACCCTTGTCTTCGTTTATGATGATATATGAGCGGGCCCAATATCCGTGCCACCAGGTGAGAGTTGCTTCCTGGGTATTTTTGACGGCTGACTTGATGACATTCTTAAGGCCTTTGTACCACTCATCATGACTCTTGGTCTGAGCTTGGTACATAGACAGTGCGATCTTGAACGACTTTCTGGGTGCCTTGGTTTCGAGATTCCAAGCTTTGTAAGTTGTGTTTATGTAATGGCCATCTGTGATATCTCCAGGCTTGAGTTGTTCAGAGTGAACAAAGATACCAAATTCGTTCCCGCGCATGGGATTGTACATCTCGTCAGCATACTTCTCCAACTTCTGTTGCTTAATCTGGAAGTCCCACAAATCAAGCTTCTCATTACGATGGCTCATTAGCACGCCATTCTCATGGAAGTCGATCTTATCAGCATGAGTGGTGCCATTGGCCACCTTTGAGGTATAAATACCCCAAGAGCCCTGATTGCGCTCTTCGCTGACCATAGATAGGTCCTTAAAGCGCCAGTTCTCGTAGGCGACGCCAACGGAAATTTTCTCGGGGCTGTCAACTTCGATGTGCACTACAGGATTGAAGACGTCGACCCAGATCTTTGCGGTGGCATTGTCTCTCCCGGTGTACTTGACATAACCGTCGTTAAGGATAAGTCTCTGTTCGAAAGAATCTTCGAAGGGGTTAGGGTCAAAGGACAGTCGGACACGACCGAGCTTAAGAAGAGCGTTGTTCTCGTCGAAAGTGCCGCTCTTTGCGATGTACATGAGAATTGTGCCTAGGGTGAAGTGTTAGTAATGGGATGCAAATGTGATTGTCAGAAGCAAGCTTACTATTCTCATACCATGTGTTCAGACCAATATCGCCACCACCGAGAGGCATAGAATCAGCTGAACCATTAACTCCAGGCTTGTTCCAGACGACATCGTATGATGATGGAAGTGTAGCTAACACGGATGTGCAGAAGAGAGCAAGGGCAGGTAAAGCCCCGCCAAAGAACCTCATGATGACTACTATTAGCCTTTAGATGGCGAGTAAGCTACCTACACCAATCCGACCTCACGAGACGCCAATGGCTGGGCATTATATAGTTCTCTACGGCTATAACGTCACGACCCTGAACTTGGATCACCCCACTGAAAGGTATCCATCGTTACCCCGCGAAGCTATCATAACGTGGGAACTTGGGTGGATTCAACCCGAGGATAGTAAAGGCTGAACTGACTAATATCAAAGGACATAATTATTCACCCAACTTAGAACCTCTTATGCTACCTTTTTGCAGTTTCACCATGGCCGTTGCAGCTTTATTCCTGCACCCACGATAGCGGTTCTGTTCCCCGGATATGCTACGGCGAAGGTCGGCAAAGTTAGCGAATGCGGGGAGGATCATTCCCTGTAAAGCCCGCCGTTATCGATTTCTTTGTAGTAGCAGCTTCCAACTTGGGGAAGGATGGCCTTGTTTGTGAGAAAGTAGCGCCGGTGAACTTCGGAAATATCTCCGGATACTAGGATATGTGACTTAGATAAAACTTAAAAGCAGGTCCAAAAATGTAAAGGGAATTGGTGAGGATGAAATGAGAATTCTTAGGGGCTATCCCCGGTCTCATAGGTACCTCGATTACTTTCAGCACTCTAAGCGCCGCTACAGGGTGCCATGGGTTTCAATTGGCGACACTAGAGACATGGACTTTAGCGCAAAGACCGCCACGATTAATGTTGGATGAACCTAACATTCTTAAGAGCACCCAGTTAGTCTACCTATTTCTTAAAGAGACACCTCTGGCAATAACAATATGGTCTTGGCGGAAATAGTTCAAGTGGCGCTCAATTAGTCCGTAGGGCATCCAACTAGAGGCTGAAGCCAAGGAACAAAACGCTTCGACCACACAAACTATTGATTCAGAGTCTCCACGAGTGAGATTGCTGTGTTTTCTTTTCTCATGGATATAACAACTATCTTACGCGAATGTTGCAGGGCCAAGGGGGATTTTCTTCATTCTTTTCTAGTCACTCGTTATGCGTTACTTTCTCTTCGAAATCACGGCCTTTTTGGCTTTATTTGATGTTAGCCATGCCGGTCCTTGTCGCCCTGCCTCTAGTGCTATAATCTCCGTCGACGTAGAAAGCACTTCAACTTTCTCCAGTTTCTCCTAGATTCTGTCTACCGAGATCTCTACGATTCCTTTGAACACCCAGACAGATACCATCGAGGCTACCACAGAAGCCACATCCACACGCGAGCTCTCCACTACACCAACCGAATTCACGACGACAGAAGTTACATCAGAATTTTCATCTGCTACTGCCACTGTCGAGTTCTCTACAGAGGTTTCAATCACCGATACACTCCCCACTACGACCACCGTCTCTACCGAAACAGTTTCGTCGATTGAATCTATTGACATGGCGTTAACTACTACTACATCACCCGCCGACGCCCCAACCTTCACCAACTTGTTCAAGAACGGCGACTTTAGACTCGAAGCTCAACAGGCCTCATTTATTCACAGCTTCGAGCCCAGTACAAGCCAGCTCAAACGATTAGGCTACACAGAAGATGTAAGCGACGAAGGAAACGCTGCTTTGCTCATATCAATTACCGGTTCAGTTCCCATGAATGGGTTTCTGAAACAGAAGATCAACATCCCGAAAGGAGGACGTGTTGCTGCCAGGCTGATGTACAACCACCTTCAAGCACCACAGGACCGCCAATTCGAGTGCAATATGGTTGTGACCATTCGAGGAAAACTGGTTGCCTCTGCGCCTGCGAATGTTCGAGACAGGTGGATGACGCTTGAAGGAGAGGTTGATATGGATGCGGGTGAGGCAGACTTGATGATGACCTTTGAGTGTATTGCGACGCGTGACGATTTCTTTGTGGTTGTGGATCAGATTGTTGTGAGCGATGAGGCGTCGTTGCAGGATCTGGATCGTGTGAAGTTTGTTTACTAATGAGGGTTACAAAGAGACATCGTAATGTCGGAATGGGTTCCGAGAATGAAGAGGCTCAATTGATTGCTGGCGCGTCATGATGGACATGTCAATGGTCTAGACCAGTGACTTCTTCACGTAGAGATAGACGTCTTCATTTATTTGAGTAAACACTCTTAATTATGAAATGTGTCATAGTCTTTTCAATGTTATCAGATAATTACTACCAACTCACTGCTATCTTATCATCATGCAGTTATCATGACCAGGGTAAAATTACCGTTTTGGTCGAAAATCAAGTCCTCGACTCAAGATGAATCACGAGACCCATCTCTCAAAAGCGGGGAAATCCGCCACTCTATCTTATCAAGTCTGACTATTCCTGTTCCGGTTTATCTTTCCGTTGAGGCTCGCGATGGTAGACAGGTAGACAAGTATCTCCCCGCAGACACAAGAGATTCAAACCCGATACGGAAAAAAGAGTCGGTATCGACAATGTTTATTTCCAAGACGAGACAAGTTGTCCTACCCTCCAAGGACTATATATAAATCATGACCTTCCTCCTTCTTCCTCTTCTTCTTCTATAGTCAAGACTTCTCACAGTAACAGCAATCATGGGCATCTCACAACACCACCCCTTTGATCCTCTCACAGGCGACGAGATCGCCGCGGCGGTAGATGTCATTCGCAAGTATCAGTCTGGTCAACTTCTCTTCAATGCAGTCACTCTCCACGAGCCGCGCAAGGCGGATATGCTCAAGTGGCTTGAGCACCCATCTGATGGAAACAAGCCTGCCAGAATCGCGGATGTCACTGTCATTCTTCCCGATGGCGCTGTCTATGATGGTCTTATCGACTTGAGGACGAGAAAGGTGCAGAAGTGGGAGAAGCTGGATGGTCTTCAACCAATTGTGAGTTATACTCTTGTTATACTTGATTCGCTTCGCTAATAAATGGTAGATCACACCTGAGGAACTTATTCTGGTCGAGGCCATCATGCGCAAGGATCCCAAGGTCATCGAACAGTGTGAACTCTCTGGTATCCCTAAAGAGGATATGCACAAAGTCTACTGTGATCCTTGGACCATTGGTTATGATGAGCGTTTCGGTAGCAACATTCGTCTTCAGCAGGCGCTCATGTACTACCGCCCCGACCCTGATTGCTTCCAGTACCAGTACCCTCTCGACTTCTGCCCTATCTACGACGGTGCCAAGAAGGAGATCATTCACATCGACATCCCCAGCGTCCGTCGCCCATTGAGCAAGCAGAAGGCTATTGACTACATTCCTCGTTACATCAACGAGAATGGTGGTTATCGCAAGGATATCAAGCCTATCAACATCACTCAGCCTGAGGGTGTTTCATTCACTATGAACGGTCGCGTCTTGTCATGGCAGAACTTCAAGTTCCACATTGGCTTCAACTACAAGGAGGGTATTGTCCTGAACCACATCACTTTCACAGACAAGGGTATCGAGAGACCAATCTTCTACCGTCTTTCCCTGTCTGAGATGGTCGTTCCCTACGGTGCACCTGAGCATCCTCACCAGCGCAAGCACGCTTTCGATCTCGGTGAATATGGTGCAGGATACATGGCCAACTCCCTCGCTCTTGGCTGCGATTGCAAGGGTGTAATCCACTATCTTGACGCCGACTTTGCCCAACGCGACGGCTCCATTCGCACGATTAAGAACGCGATTTGCATCCATGAGGAGGACAACGGCATCCTGTTCAAGCACACTGACTTCCGCGATGACTCCGTCACAGTCACACGCGCCCGCAAGCTCATCGTCCAACAGATCTTCACGGCAGCAAACTACGAATACGCCTGCCAATGGGTCTTCCACCAAGATGGTACCATCCAGCCTGAGATCAAGCTCACCGGTATCCTCAACACATATGCCCTCAATGAAGGCGAAGACGCCGGTCCTTGGGGAACTGAAGTGTATCCCCAGGTTAATGCGCACAACCATCAGCATCTGTTCTGTCTTCGTGTCAACCCCATGATCGACGGTGTGAACAACACGGTCAACATGGTCGATACCGTTGCTAGTGAGGCACCGGTTGGAAGCCCGCAGAACAAATACGGCAATGCGTTCTATGCCAAGAAGACGAAGCTTAAGACCAGTGGACAGGCCAAGACAGATTACAACGGTGCCACAAGCCGAACGTGGGAGATGGTTAATGAGAATAAGCTACATCCTTATTCCAAGAAGCCAGCTTCTTATAAGCTTGTCAGCCGAGAGGTTCCTGGCTTGCTACCGAAGGAGGGATCGCTTGTTTGGAAGCGTGCTGGTTTCGCTAGACATGCTGTTCACGTCACTCCTTGTAAGTCCTCACCGCCTATCATCATCAAGATCTTTACTAACATATCACAGACCGCGACGACGAACTCTGGGCCGCAGGTCGCCACGTCCCTCAGACATCCGGTGAACCTTCCCAAGGTCTTCCCGAGTGGATCGCCGACGGAACATCGAGCACCGAGAACACAGATATTGTCATGTGGCACACATTCGGTGTTACACACATCCCTGCGCCTGAGGACTTCCCTATCATGCCCGTTGAGCCCATGACTCTTCTTTTGAGACCTAGAAACTTCTTCACCAACAACCCCTGTATGGATGTGCCACCTAGCTACTCCATTACTCCCACGCAGGTTGCTGAGAAGAAGGGTGCGCTTGATCAGCATGACAAGGTTAGCCAGTTGGCATTTGGTGGAAAGAGCTGTTGTTCTGGCGGCAATGCTGCTGCGAGATTGTAGGCTAGAAGTGTATGATGATGAGATTGCAAATACCATAGCGTGTAATTGAATATGTTTGTTCACCACTGATAAAAGTCTCTTTGAATGTGATAATGTACAAGAAAGTCTCCTCCAACACCTAAGCAGAAGGTCCACCAACATAAATCGTCAAAGTCTCCGGCTCACCCGAAACAACGCCTGAAGCATTCTCATTCCCATCAGGGTTGACATCATCGTACGGGAAAGCATAACCCTTTCCATCAACCTCATAAGAATGCACAATCCGACTGTAGTGGCTCGTAGGATCGTTCTTGTAATACATCTCCTGTCCCAGCTTTGGTGTGTTGTCACCACCATCTGAGAGAAGTGTAGACCTGACGAATGCGGCGCAAAGACGAGGGACAACAGCGGCATGGACGCCATTGTCACCTTCTTGCACAGTGAAAGGTCCACTGTTACAGCCCCAGATATCCTTGGTGTTGGGCTTCGCGTAGCCGCGGTTGTCGCCGTCGCAGGTAAGTTCTTCGCCATTGACACGACACTTTACCTCGCCCGCTTCAGACTGTGTGTTGATGATGAGGTCCTGGTTGGTGTACTTCGCCCAGACATCATTGACATAAGAATCCCAGTAATCCCCGAAGCTTATCGGTTCAAGGTCATACTGATTGCCAGGCGAAAGCACACGAACAGGTTTACCCTCCTTGTTCGCAATGCACATAAATGTCCACGCCCGGCCATCAGCATCTTTCTGCTTAACAAGATCATCGCAGATCTTAGCCGCAGCACCAGATTCAAGACCCTGACACGTCTGCTCGCTTCCATCCTTGAGAGCAAGACCCATACCAAGTGGGATCCCAACAAAGTCGACGTAGCTGATGTTCGCGTAAAGAACGCCGTTTGTAAAAGTGAGTTCTACAAACCCCCAGTCGACACCTGCACTGGGATCTTGGAGATTCGTAACAGAAGGCTGGACCAGACCATCGCCATTTCCGATATCGACCGTAAAGAAGTGAAGATCATCGTTGGCGAAGTAAACACGTCCAGAGGACATAGAAATAGGAATCGTAAAATCCAAGGTTTGTCCTTGCGGGGGAAGAGGGATGGCGATGTTGTCCTTGATCTCGACAGGTTCTTTTGAGCCGCCTGATTTAGGATAGACCAAACCTCCATCAGGCCCGATGAAAACGACTGTGCCGTCAGAGTCCAGCCCTGAAATATACGCTCGGACGTTCCCGCCACTGAAGTTGTTTACTAACTTGAGAGGCAGCGAAGCAGGTTCCGCTCTGCGGTTGAAGACTTGTGTTTTGTTATTCGCGTATGTGCCGTTAAGTAGGTTATCGTCTCCGACTTGGATCTTTCCGGGGTTTACTCGGATGAAGCCCTCTGGTGTAGTATCCTGACGACGAATGAGAGACTGGGGGGATTGGAAAGGAGCGGCAAGGGCTGTGCCGATAAGGCCAGCTAAGAAAAGGAATGAACGCATTCTATCAAAGAATGACTTATAAGAAATGAATGAATGAATGAAAAGAAAGTGAAGAGAGCTTTACAGAACAAGGTCAAACATAGCGGTTTACTACAGAGCTATATAACTACATCGAGTGTTTCAAGACCTAAAGGATTGGGATGTTCTTCAAGGATACATCGAATAGAAACATGTTAGGAATTGCATGAAATAAACAGGGGAGTATCGCAAACGTTTTGTATATATTTGAGGGAAGAGGCTGAGGATGCATGTTTTGCCACATGATTGGTTCGTGGGAAGAGGAGCTAGGATGGACTTGAAACAAGGGTTCAAGAAAGCTCAAACAAATCTGTTTTGGAGGGATGAAGAAACTGTCCATGCTCCTTTCATCTCAACCTAGCCAGTTAACGGTCCGAATCCGCGGCTATTGCTCCGAGAGTGTTTCTAATGTTTCAATAGCCTTCGGCAATAATACAGCGTGATATAGATCCTGCAAATCATGGTGGCGGTTAGATACCCAATAGAGGCTATTCCCAATAATTGGTGACATTCATTTACTGACTTGAATTGTTTCAGTAGTGTAAAGTGATATCTTTGATAAAGGGACAGAGGAATAATCCTTCTCGTTGGTAGGAGCAGATCTGAGTTATGCTGTGTTTCATCCGTCAGCCGCTAGACACACGTCTTTATGCGTTGTATGGGGAGGATGATCTTCCGACGCGGATTGGTCTGTGCATATGATCCTACCACCACTTAATAAAATAAACATCTCTCAAAAGCAATTAATGAACCGAGATAATATCGCCATCGTGGCGGACATGGGTCGAGACTTTTATTAATTAACCTAGATTAAACTCCTGATATCAAAATCCTACAGCTTGCTCTGCTTGATCAAGTGAGCGTTGACAGGCGAAATAGCCTTGCCTGTCTTGTGGTAAGACAAAATGTTTTCCATGCCAAGTTTCTCAAATCCAACATGTGAATCCAATGAGGCACCTGCGTTGTGTGACAGTAACTCCACGTTCTTCATCTCAATCAGCTCAGGGCTAATGACGGGCTCATGCTCAAAAACATCCAGTCCAGCACCGGAAAGCTGTCCACTCTTAAGCGCCTCGACAAGATCCTTCTCGTTAATTAATTTTCCTCGTGCGATATTGACAAGCTTGGCACCCTTCTTCATCTTTGCTAGACCTTCTTTGTTAAGGAGGGTTTCGCCTGCGAAGGGTGTCGCGACGAGAACACAGTCTGCTTCTGCTAGGAGAGTGTCTGCTGAGGGGTGGTAGACCGCTTTGAGGGGTTCTTCAATTGAAGAAGGCATACGGGCTATATCATTGTAGACGATCTTCATGTCGAGCGCTTTGTAGGCTTTTTCAGCGATGCGACGGCCAATTCTGCCAAAACCGATGATGCCGAGGGTGAAGCCCTGGGGGTTGCGGGATACAGGAGCTAGATTACGCTGGGCATCGAGGAATTGCTCTGAAGATCCGGACCGGGCGGCGATGTGCGACCAGGATAATTGGCGGAAGACAGAAATGATGAGCCAGATTGCCGCGTCTGCTACGGACTCTGTACAAGCAGCCGCAGCGTTGCAGTATGTGATTCCTCTCTTTGCAAGAGCAGCAGTATCAACCCAATCAAACCCAGCTCCAGCACTAGCATAAATCTTGCAAGAAGCTGGTAGAAGAGAAACCAGCTCCTCATCCCAATTGCCCATCTCACCACCTGTGTTCCAGAATGGTCTGTAGATGGCGAAAAAGTCACCAAAGGACTTGGACTTGAGTGCTTGGATGAATTCTGGGCGTGACATGCTGTGAGAGCGCTTAATCTCAAAGCTGGAGGTGAATGTTTTGTACAGATCGTGATTCCATTTTATGTCGTCGCCGAGCTGGAGGACGATTGGTTTGGTCATTTTGGCTGTAATTACGAGTGAGATAGAGGCTGAGAGTTGATAGATTAAAGAGGTTGAAGATGAAAATGAGGTTGAGATTGGCCGTGATACGATGAGATAAATGAGGCGATAAGAACCATGGTTTTAATATGATGGTCGGACCCTCGGCCGATGGACATTGTTGAGAGAATGCCGTGTCTCAACAGCGTAATTTTGCCCGTAAATCATTGTCGAACAGGGCAATTCTGGCCGTTGAATCCATAAAAGTGTGGTATTGGAAGATGGCCATTGGTCGGAACAATTCCCCGGGTGATGAGGGGCGCTAAAATCGGGGTTCTCGCCGGTGGAAATGCATCGCGATGGAGACCGATTCAAGACTCTGGGGTAAGTGGATAGCAATTGCTGTACGACTTGAACGTTTGAGCATGGATGGCATTGAGTTTTAGTGATTCTGGATACAGACTTGAGCTTCTTTTTATCTTTATCTGTGGATAATTATTCAATATGTGAAGGAGGTGGTGATAATGACATGGCTAATCACTTGTTGGCCATGGCAATATTTAAGACTGGACCATAGGTTGTTCTGTGCAAGCGATGTTATAAATCGGCTACACCCACAACATCCCGACTTTATTTGTCTAACTATGGTATCCAGTACCATCCCTCGCTTTTGTTTATTGCCACTTCCAAAGTCTTTCTTTCCCTCAATCCTTCTTTTGGATCCTAGGAAAACTCAACCAAACACCTGCGACAACCGTAATCAACGCCAAAATAATTGGCTGCAGCACTCCGACACCCTTGTGATTCGCAATAGCACCAATGGCAAATGGAAACACAGTTCCGCCAGTACCACCGATAGCCATAGCGAACCCAATCGCAGAGACATGAATCTTGGCTGGCAAAAGCTTAGCAGTTACCATGACCGCTCCAGGAAACATAGGTCCCAGAAAGAAGCCTAAAAAGGCTACGGCGACAGCTGAGACGATGAACTTAGGAACGAGCCAGAAGAGAAGTTGGAGGCCGATGCAGATGACAAGGTAAATGGACAGACAAAGTCTTTCGCCGAAGCGCTCGGTCACGAAACCCAAGCATGCACGTCCGAGGGCCATGCCTGCCCAGAAGCCGGTACCAGATGCACCCGAGGCGTAGGCTGAGGCTTTTCGGACGCGGAGCATGAATGTGACAACCCAACCTCCAAGACCAACTATAGAATATTAGCGATCGACCAGGCCAGTGCAGAGGGAAACATACCTTCAACGCCCATGTAGGCAAAGAAGAACAACGAACAGAGCCACGTAACCTTTGACTTCAGCGCTTCTCGTGTCCCGGCGCCTGTATCTTCCGATTCATTTCTATGCTCGAGCTGATATACAGCACCAGTCATTCGCCAGAAGGAAACAGTGAGACCAACCCATTCAAGAGTCGCGATACCAATCTTCAAACATCAGTCAAATCCCAAAGCCATCATAGATTATACTCACCATGATATAGTAGAAAGTGTACCAAGGTAGCTCATAACTAACAACCAGACTCGTCGCAATAAGTGGCGAAAACAAGGCACCAAGCGAATACGAAGCGTGCAAGAAACCCTGTACCGTATTCGCCTTATCCATTGCGCCTACCCACGCGCAAAAGCAAGCATCGGTAAGACCGTTGCCGAAACCGCTGAAGACGTTGCAGACCACGAGAACAGGGTATGGTGGGTGGAGAGCTAATGCGACAAAAGTGATGAGATGGCAGATGGGAGCCATTATCGCGACACCACGCTGTCCGAACTTCATGTGGATGCGAGCGTTGGTGAAAGCTGCGACGGAGTAGCCTGCGAATGGGGTCAAGAAAATAAGGGAGATGATTGTGTAGCTTAGATCGTAGTATGTTTCGAGCTATCATTGTCAGCTACCATCAATCAAGTTCATCGGCTCAACATACATATGGGATTAAAGCCTGTTAAAGTTAGTACCATTCAATTGAAAAGGGAGGGACACATACACCAACAGCTGCATCATTCATTCCAGCAATGATGAATGATAAGAAAGCAAACCCAAGCTTGGCCATATTTCCCCTTGGGTAGTTCCATCTCTGCGCTTGTGTTTGCGCGTATGGCGGAGGTACATCTTCAGGTGGTAAAGGATGCTGTTCCTCGCTATCCTTTCCATGGACATGACATCCTTCCAGAGTCGTGAGCTCAATCGGCTCTTGTGTTTGAGTAATGGTCGCCATAACGTCTGTGTATGTAAGAAGAAAAAGATGACCAAGGGAGAGTCAGGCTTGGCGGTATTTATGAGATCAGCGGTGGAGCGGAAGAAATTGACTCGACGTCTCAAAAGGGAAGTCATTCCAGCAGGGAAGGAAGGACTGACTGTCTGACTGGGTGGTGATAACGCGGGGTTTGTTATGCTTATTTCAGCAGACTAAGCTAGCCTGCTTGGGGGAATAATCGGGGAGAGTTTCCAGCTTCGTCATGACGGCCCGTCGGATGGATGAAGCGGATCCCGTCAATTAATTCCGTACGTATTCCGCTGTACTATAGACATTTATATTGAAGGCTTGCGCTGATGGTTGTCGTGTTTATTGATCTTGTGACGGCGTTGTGGTGGTGGTCTGATGCATCCTGACACTCCAAGAGAAAGGCGGTGGGAAGACAGTGCCTGTCCTTCAAATGTGGAATGGCTGATAGTACCTTTCAGGGTAGAGATATCTGGATATCAAGAGTAAACTTTGGCGTAGAATAACGAGGTTCTCCAGCTTGATAATGATGGGGTTGATCTACCAGTAATCACGCAGCTTCAGAGGGCTAATTTAGCGCCTGTCTAACATCAACCCACTGAAGACAACATGCCTCTTTCATCCCACCTACCACTCGGGTGCAATGCCTACCAAAGCCGCTCATAGTAAGAGGAAGAACTGTTGTATGTCCTGTCGTCGACGACATAGAAAATGTGTCATCCAACCAGGAGCTTCAAAATGCGGGGCTTGTATTGAGTCAGGTCAAAACTGTCAATTCGAGAGTGGCATTCGTTTCAAGTATAATCATCCACAGAACAGACAAAATGGAAGGGAAAAGGTGGAAGTGCCGGGGACTAGTACGTTGCCGTTTTTCTCTGTTATAGGTCTTGCTCATAATTTCCCACTAGTCTCATTCACGACACCGCGAGGGATTAATGGTGATATCTCTACGACGCAAGATGTAACCATGGAAGATTCGAACCCAGATATATCTGCCACAACAATTATACCCACGGCCAACGGATCGGAGGCGCTGATCCCGGGATCTAGATCTGGACAGGATCCGACGTCAACTGAAACAGCCCATCTTGCTTCCTCGATATCACAATCCATGTCTAACCAAGATGTTCAACCACTTACCGAACGAGAAGCTTTCCTCTTCATGACATATGTCCATAAACTAGCCCCTCTAGTAAGCCCCCGTGCCCCCTCAACGTGCTGTACTAACGCGTGCAGTCCGACGCCTGTGATGATGCTCGGCATTTCACCCTCCAAGTCCCTCATCTCGCTCTCCAGAACCCCATGATCCTTCAAGGCATTCTCGCTCTATCCAGCCGCTACGACTCCCCCACCACGCTAGAAAGCACATACTACCACAACAAACATATCAATCTTCTCATACGCGCTTTTGACCTACCTTGGGATACAACCCTCTTAACGTCCGTGGTCCTAGCCCGTCTCTACGAAGAAAATGACCCATCCTCTGATCCACACACTCACCTGTCTGGTACCCAGAATCTACTCAATCATGAGGTTATTTCCAGATTCGTTATCGAAGGTGGACTGGCGGAGGCGGCAAGTTGGGTACACTTGAGACAGACGATCTATGTGTATGTTGCAAGGAAGGTACCAGTGGAGATTTGTCTGGAGAATTTTGAGAGGTCGGGTGTCTTCCAACGGAGGGACGATTCTGCTTGGGCGAATAGGGCGGTGTTTCTGTTTGCAAGGATCATGAAGATGTTCTTGGGGAAGAAGCAGTGGGAACATGTTAGAGACCAGGTCGAGAAGTGGTTTGAGGATAGGCCTGTGTCGTTTCAGCCGATATTCTACAAAAAGGGAGATGTTTCGGAGGATAGACCGTTTCCCGTGATTTGCTTTGCAACTTCTGTGCCTGGTAAGATTCTGCTTGATGTGTTATGAGTAGTGGCTAACGTGGTATAGTGGTTGGGATGCAGCATTACTACGCAGCTAAGACAGTCCTCTGTCTGGACCTTCTAAATGGCCTTGAGGATCAAGACGATCAAAATACCGATAAAATACAGGTGATATATGTGTAGCGCCTATAGATCGGGGAGCTGACGCCAAGACAGGGAACGATATCCTCTTATCTATGCACCCTCATGAGTCTAGCACTATCGAATGAACAAGCGGGCAACGCGTTCTTTTTACCGGCACACATGCTGTCACTCTGTACGTCTAGGAGATGACTTTCAAGGCCGAGTTCTAATACTCTCAAGGTGGATACTGTATAAAAGATCCATGTGTACGAAGACATACCGTACGATACTTGGAGAAGGTGGAGCAGCTGATCAGATGGAAGACAAAGAGGCTTATTGAAACCTTGGAGACACAATGGATTGACGCAGATAATAGGGCTGGTATGAGGGCACAAGACCAAAGTATTTGAATAAAGCTATTGTTTCAGCCATCTGCGGAATATGTGTCAGACATCCAATGCTAGACGCCATCACCAAACTCAAAGTCCTTATCCCACCGCTTGAACTCGTTAGCGTCGCCTTGTTGCGGGATGTTGGAATAAACCTACCTTATCCCATGGTCGCGCCGAGTTGACAAATCTCAAATCAGTACCCAACCTAATCCGATTCTGCTTGTCATGGTTGATTGTCGAGGCATGTATCTGCGCACCACATTAGCTTCCACCTCCCTTGCACAGTCAGTTACATACCATATGCGGAGTATGAAAAACGACATCTCCAGCCTCATACCCACTAACAAGCCACTTTCTACCATGCTCCCTCCCAAAAGCCGCTGGTCCGTCTGCCAAGAATCCTGTACTCATCATATTCTTATTGAAGGCATCTCTCATCTCCTCATCACTCATACCCGCCTCTCTAGCCTTCTTCGCAAAATCACCTTCTATCTCTGCACCCAACGCTTCGCTGTTTTCGAGATAAATGAGACCGCCTCCGTCGAGTGCAATATCGCCCATGGGGACCCAGGCCGTTACAGAGGTTGGTTCTCCATAGCGCATAAAGGATTGATCGTAGTGTACTCCGATGGCTTTGTTGCCCGGGGTATTGTTACGGAGAAGGGTACGGCGGACGGGTAAGGTGTTTGAGCCCCAGCCTGTTAGGCGGGACACGAAATCTTTGAGAACAGGGTGGCTACAGAAGCCCTTCGGGCCAGCGTACCAAGGCTCGGTGTGGGCTTTGAGAGCCGCGTCGACAAAGATATCCGACTTGCTCGTCTCGCCAGGCCGAGAGTTTTGACCACTACCTGCGCCAATGCCTGGGTAGTCAGCTGGATCTGCTGCCTCATCGAAGATTCCTTCGACAGGTGAGGTTCCCGGTTTTAAAACACCGCTTGGGGCCATAGAGGTAAAGTATGCTTCACGAGCTGCAAGGACATCTTCACGGGGAAGAAGACCTTTGACTAGAAGATAGCCATTAGACAGAAGCCTCTGGTAGAGAACGTCAAAGGGTTCGTTGAGGGAAGAGGATTGGACTTTGGCAACTTCCGTTGGGGCTAGGAGACCGTCATTAGCGTAGAGCTCTACGCCGTCAATGGTAGGGTTGCTTTGAGCATGAGGCATGGCGAGTGGTCAGGTTCGTAACTTATAGTAAGAGCTCAGAACGGATTGAGATGAGAAGAAATACTCCATGTTTACCCTTTTAATTTCTGGAGCTTTATACTTCACGACATGAAGTAAGAGATCAAACTTGGTGAAAAGCTCCGCGGGGAGATCTTCCTAATATGGTAACCCCCACACGCACTGTTGGAGTGACACTTCACCCACCCACAACTGAAGGCGGGGTAAGAGATCGGCAGAAGAGATTTGGAGTTTTTCATCATGACTTTCATTGGGCCTGCAAGTTACGATTTCTTCTCATCGCTGGGTAGGTTTCAATCGCGAAAGTAGTATGTATCCACATGATCCGAGATTCCACCCAGCTTGTGATGTCATCTGTCCAGCTCCGCTCATGACCTTGATTCGATACAGAGTATGTCATGATATGAAGTGATGTTATTTATTATGTTCTAAGCAAAGGGGTATCATCCAGTCCATCTATACTTTAAACTCCTCCTGCCTTTCAGGTATGTTGGCCATCGTCTCTCTGGACCCAACGTGATGTGTCGAGACAATCCCTGTCATCGTATTTAATTCCGTCTCACTCCCTGAGAGGCTATGGGTCGGTTGGTTCCTCCTCCTACTCCAATACGCCCCCGACCCAATCGTACCGACGCCGTTGACTTCAGGTTGCTTCACGGGGCCTGCGTGGTGGTGGTCGGTGGTGCTCATCATACTGATATTTGACATCTTTCGCAGGAGGGGTCGTAGGGCTGTACTGGCTACGACCATTACTGAGATACAGATTTCTGCTGTTGCCCAGATGTCTAGATAATGTTAGATGATGGGATGGAATGGGTATCAGAGGAACGTACATATTGAGATATCGTTGCTGACAAAGGTTGTTGTGATGAATCGTCCAATACTGACGATAATCGTAACAAGGCCAAGACTGAAAACAACAGCAAGGCCAATCTTCTTTCGTGTCGAATCAACCTTGAGCTCTTTCAACAGGGGAATCGGATAAAGAACATCTAACAAGTCAGTAAAGTCCATAACACGCGAGTGAGACAGAACATACTCAAGACTTCAGAAGTAAAGTTCATAGACCAATTAATTCTCATAAGCGTCATCGACATGAATGCTTGACAATGCTCCTCATCGGTATCAAGCCAATTCACCGAAGGATCGGGTCCGCACCAAAAGGTATCGGCGAAAAAGGTGACGAGCGAGAAAGACGCTGTAAGAGCTGCCAAGGCGTAAAGAAGAGTTCGCATTCCTGGGTGTGTGCAGGGAACGAGATTAAAGTAAAATGCTATAATGCTGAATTTGGGAAAGTAGATGCCAAAGTCGAAGAAGTAATTCGTCATGAAGCGGATCTATTAATGTAATTAGTATGTGCTTGCCAGATGGTTGTGGTGATGGTACCTTTTTGAGAGCTACGCTGGACATCATAAAGTCGTCCATGGCATTCATCGCATACGTCAAAGTATCACAAATGAGTAATCCTTGACATGCCGCCAATCCAGCAAAAAGCCAGTAATCGGCAGAGTATAACCTCGCATTACGCAACCGTAGCCGCACGTAGACGCGAGCAGCAACCAAGATATACGCGATGGTCAAAAGAGTCCATTCAAAGGCCTGCGTTGCCAATTAGCGTCCATCTTAATCTCAACCCAATACTTTTGGTCCGTACCATAACGGCCTTGCTGGAAATCATCTTGACGGGAATATCGTCGGCGGTCAAGCGAGCCGGTTCAAAGGTCAGGTTAATGTTATGTAATCGTGATAAACATGGCGTAACTGGAGGGAATAATGAAATGAAGAGAGCAAAATGTTTGGACGCGGGCCACGCGTAGGTGCAGCTGATAATTATATCTATGACCCTGGCCTGTAGTCAAGTGAGACGGGCTAATGTGTCTAGTGGCCTGCTAATGAAACGCCACTGAAATGGTCGACGCCATGGGGGATCTCGAGTCAAGCAGAGCTGGGACCCAGTGTCAACTAAATCTGACATGTCGATCTTGTCAATACCCGGCATTAATCTGTAGAATTCTAGAAATCCTTTCTCTTTTCTTTTTCTTGAGATTGAAACATTTCAACGCCAAATACAGAAGGTACAATGCGATAATCAGTGAGCCATTACAGTTCAACCTCATTTACCGAGTCCAAAGCCCTGGATCAAGGATCAACCTCCTTTATCAGCGCCAAGCCTTATCCTAGTGAACCTTATTTTTCCGACACAGGGAACAGATCGTCGGGGAGACGGATCAATGATGTGGTAGCCGCTTGCGGACGCAAGCTTTCACTTGACCATGGTCTGAACTCTGAACTAATTGGAATTACTGGTTGACCTCTGCAAGGAACAAAAGTCTAACCAACTCCCAACTCCGGCCGTGTTCCCGGATATGTGATAGGTGGAACCTGTCAACCTTGTGATAATAGTAGCTTTCGATCGGGAATTTTAGTTGAGTAAGCTGTGTGGATCGTGGGATTGGCTTTTAGATTGAGCGACAGCTTGAGTCACATCGTGGGAGAGGGCTAGATTGGATTCCGGAGCTTCAATGCTACCTCTGGGCATTAAACAGCTTGTTGTTTTCGATTGATCTTGATCAACATGGACAGATCCCAATCTCTACGCTTTGAAGCCCCCGCCAAGCTGAAGCTGAAAAGATGTCTCAGCCTCCTTCTGTGCGGACATTTCACGAGTTTCTCAACCCAGACTGCGCAGTCCCTATAGGGCATAGATCCCCAGCAACCTAGCCAGCGCCGGTGATAAAGTCGCATCATCACATTCATCATTAAATCCCCGGCCGGCAATAAAGTCCACACCTCTGTATTGAGGTCCAGACGGGTCCTCCCATGCCAAATTCCTTGCTGCCCCATTTTGGTAAAACTTACCCGGTGACCGTTTCGGGGCTGGCGGATTTAGTAATTTCCATGCCTTGTTGATTTGTCGTGTTTTATAGCGCTTGACCTTGGCGGGTTAGACTTTTGAGTCAAGACACGTAAAAGAGCCAATGTCTTTTTGAATGGTGAGGTCGCATTGTCTCATCACGTTTGATGCCAGCTAAAGATAATTATACCCACATTCCGGACAGGATCCAGCGTAATAATCATCACATGGTCTCGAAGAATCCTAATCAACGCAATAATCCGTGGCTAACCCTTTCACATCTGGTTGCTCGTACCTTGAACGTCATGGGTAACTTGAGTGGATATCTCAAAAACACTCATGTGTGGTCATGGGTAAGAATCAGATGTAACCAGAGAGCCATAGCACCTGCCGAGTCCAATCCTTGTTTGGACCAAGGCGCCAGGCTTCATACTTATCCATGTTGGGAGGCGTTAAGCGGGTAATCCTGATCTTCAACACCTGGCTTCACAGTTGGTGATTGGCAGAACTAGGGTCATATCAGTTGATACGACATTCAACATTGATAGATAGCGGCCCAAGTTCTTGGAGTTATTGCTGCCCAATACTGATTAACTTCTGGGACAAATGGAAATAGCATAGGAGATGATGTTAAATCCCGGGCCCCAAAATTATGACCTACGCTTCGGTACCCTCCGTTTAAATCTCATAAAGGAAACATAACTGTTATTATTGTTATACAAATAGATTAGAATTACCACTTCCTTCACTGACATCCCTTTCAGCATTACAAAATTATTATTAGCCCACTGATACGTTCTGAGACGTCCATCCTCCATCCAATGATTATGATGACCCTTAACACCGTCGCAACGTACCCCTTCTAGCTGGCTCAATCCTAGCAGCTTCATTCCAAGTCATCGGCCTGGCAGATGAACTCGCCGAAGACACCCTACGATTCAATCTCATAGAATCCGCTGCATCGGGCCAGGTATCAGACCTTTCTATACCCGATGGACGAACAGCCATCGAGCGACTTCTGTTCAGCGCCGGAGGTGTGTTCCACCGATCCTCAGAGCTCTCGGGCAAAGCCAAAAGAGGCTGTCCAGTTGAGACTCTGGCTCGCCATGATGGTTGTCTTTGTGGCACTGTAGACGACATATCGAGTAACGGTGCTGGCGTGACACCTGTTTGAGCACAGTAGATAGAGTCAGTCCTAGTAGAGGACACACTCGAAGTTCGCCTAGGCCGGTTGACGTATTGTGCATCATCAGGACCACGAGAAGACCTTCTTGATGGCGCTCTCGCCAAACTCCAACCAGTCTGTTGATCAAGGGGTACCTGCTGATTCTCAAACTCCTCCAGAGCCCCAAGCAAACCACCATTGAAAGGACTCTCTCTTGGCCTGTTTGCAGCAGAGCGTGATCGTTCTTCCATTTCTTGTCTAAGAAGATCATATCTATCTCCTAGCAGACCCGTTGGGCTGAACGTTGGTTCCGACATTGCCTTGGGGACTTGAGGTTGTTGAAGGCTTAGTTGAGGACGACGATTTGTCTGTCTTTGGGATGAAGACGAATTTTCCATCTTTTGAGCGTTGGATGGTTAGACTGTCTGATTGAACAGCTGAACTTGAGATGGAGCACAGAAACATTTGTAGATGGATGTTTTAGTAACGACTGTTGAGTTTTCGATGATGCCCTTTCACGGCTTCATGTCCGGGATTTATACTCTTCTTCACTTGGTCATGATACTATGAGTTAACAATGATCTCTTCTTCAGACAGACTTCCGTAGTACCCAAAGACCGACGATTTGATCCTTCAGGCTCAATGACGCTCAACACTGCCTCCTCAAATGTCGCGATGCATTCAGAACATCTCCAAGCTTCAACACAGCCTCAGCCCAACTTCCAATTTTCAAACTAATCCAAGAGTCCCGCGCGAGATTTAATCCTGATCTTGACAGTTGCGGTAGCTATGTGAGCCATTCTGTGATAGTTTGTGTGATAGAATGCAGATGTCAGCAAACAACCAATGGCGATAGGCGGTCGGGAACAGCAACCCTTGCCCTCATCGGTCAAATCTGACCGTGTCCACCATAAAACCTCAGCACAGCCCCGATCGCGAACTTCACTGCGCCACCACGTTTTATTGGCGAGCAATTGAATGTAATCGTCATAGCCGAGTATTTGTCTCTGTCTGGCAATTTGAGGTAGGTTTTCATCGAGATAGCGGTTTTTTGGAGTTTAGTTTGGGTAGTATCGTGGATAGTTATCTGACCACGAGCTTTTACCTACACTGACATCGTATCATCAAAATCGCTCGTTCTTCCTTGTCAGAAGCTTTAATATGGCTCGCTTTGAGCATCTAGTGGAGGCTGTGCAATATCAGACTGTGTAAGTTCGAATCCTTTACGTCTGTACAAGCAAGAAATCTTGCCCCAACCTAGCATTACCAATCAATGTTGGAGGTACCAGCAATACGAAAGAAGACGACAATACTCTATTATTACACATTTATTACCTTAAGGTGTTCTCAAATCGTCTATCACTCTTCGAATTCCTTAGTAGGATCTACATAACACAACACTCCTCCGCAGGCTGCTTGGCCTTCGAGCCAACAGTGATCGCACTTTCACCTTGAGCAACCAAGACATCCTCTTGCTCAGGCGACACAACCCTCGGCGCCAACCTCTCCTTCAACTCAGCAAACTTATCCATCCACCAGTACCCAACTTTGTCCCAGCACGTCACCATCCAATCCTGCTGATACTCCTTCATAAGCTCGTCAAGCTGTGCCTTCAGGCCTTGTTCCTCGGTAGCAGCCCAAGCAATGGCCAGCGCGAGCGGCACATGACTTGCGCCTAGAGGTCGGTACTGACTTATCCTCTGTGCCATGGAGACTACTTCTGAAGAACACAGTGCTGCTTCACCCACGAGGGCGAGGTTGTAGGGATCGAAGGCCTGCATGAGTGCGTTCATGATAACGAGAACTGTTAGCATAACAGAGTATGCTGAGTTGTAAGAGCGTGAGAGTCGAAGTTGCATTGGCGTAGGTTGATATCCAGGTTCCCATGTAACAGCCTTGACAATCTCGGAGACTTTGCGCAAATCTCGACACAGCCTGTGATAAGCACAAGTAATCTCCATACGGTGTATCTCGGGCTCATTGATAAAGTCAGGTAGTCTTCCAAGATTTCTTATTGAGAGACTTGGGATACCGGCGTCTTGGCCTTCTTGTTCTCTATGTCGGGTTGCGGCTGGGGTAGGAGGGTTGTTTTTCTTGAAGTTGTCGAGCATATCCCAGAACCACTTTTCTAATCTGACTTTGGGGTTTGAGATGCTCTCAATAATCTTGAAATTTGTTAATTGGGGTTTTGCAATTGTTGGAGGGGAAGCGACATACTACTGGGACGCAGAAGGTGAGAATCATTTCTGTTTCGAAACCTGCTTTCCAGTTCTCTCGTGCTGCTGCTTTGAGCAGATATGCTAGACCTTGGCCATGGCTTGTATTCGGATCATCATCTCGTCCCAGCCAACCCTGAAACATGTGAGTGTCCATTAAATGCTGTGAAGAGGGACATTACAAACCTGACAGATCATGATGAGATACACAGCACACATAGTCTCGGGCATCCTCGCCTTGGCTGGGTTAGCCAAACACAACCTCAATGCACCCAGTGCCTTTCCATATTTCGTCAATGCATCAATAGTCTGATAGCCCTGCGGCATATGCAACGTCGAAAATGTCGTGGCCAAGGCATCAGCCGAAGCATCAAGAGCCTCATTCCTCCCCAACCTGGCAGGAATATGTCTCAAAAAGTCTCCATAACAGGTGATATCGTACCGCAAGTCTGTAATCTCCAGTCTTGATACCAAGGTGTGGGTTACTTTGGTCGTCGGATTACTCGGAACTTTAATCAGAGCTTGTAATGGTGACGACGACTTTCGTGAACTGGAATCACTATCTGTGTCGACGATCTGAGGCGTCGAATTGATCGAGCCCTGCTCTAGAGTCCTGACTTTGAACTTGTAGCGCTGTTTACCCACGTTTACGCAGGCAATATCGAGTCTCTCGCAACGAGCACATCTCGGTTGGGCTTTATCGCACTATTCCCGGTGGTCAGATCCGTAACGTATCCTTTCCGCCGATCAGTCGGATAAGACTCACCTTCTTCTTCTGCTTTCTACAAGCATCGCAGCCTTTGTAAGACGGAACACCCGGCATTGTGGTTTAGTTTTAGTCAAGCGGTCAATGTAACCCAAAATAGTCAAGATTTGAATGAAGCGAGCGGTGGATGAAGGTGATATTTAGTTAAATCTTGGTCTTGGTCTTGGTCTTGGTCTCTACGCCCCGCTTTGTTGTGTCCAAAAGGCTGAATTGGAGAAGAGCCAGGGTTCAGCCTTAGAGACACAATCTTTGGCATCTGATTGGATTTGCTCCACTGAAGGATGAGAGGGAGCGCAGCGTTTTTCCTTGTTTGGTATAGCGTTGAATGTCTCCTGCAGGAGAATGAGGTTTCTAATTGAGGCATCCTTCAATATGCATCTCATTTGACCGTTGATTCCGATGCTTAATGAGCTTGTGAACTATCGGTAGCGAATCAATTTAAGACGATATGTCGATCCAAGGCATATTGACATCGATTGTCCCGAGATCAGCGGTTCTGTGTGAGATGCTCAGCCCTGTCCAGTGGTGGCATGTAACCGCCACGTTGCCACCCATGGCTGTGCATTAGATGAGACATGTAGATCGTTGTACAACCTCAGTCGCGGTATGGATATGTTTTCGGAATACTGCTTATACCATGTTAAAATTGCATCTTCATAGGGCGTTCTTGATTTGAGTATAAATCTGGTTGAAATCCTTCTTGGCTCCCTGTAGATTAAGGATATATCCAATTAATCATCTCCACATCTCTGTCCTGATACGAAATTCATCATGAGAGAACTTTTGAATAAAGTTTTATACGGGTCATCAAACCCCCAAAACGTCTCTGCCAATGATGGCTCCCAATTACTCCTTATCCGACCTCACCCTAATAACGAAGACATCCTCTTCGTCACCCCCACTGGCTTTCCCAAAGACGCACCTCCCCTCTACACAATATCTAAGCGCCTATCAAATCCCAGCTTTCTTGTCCATCGAGGCCCTCCAGCCCCTGAGAATATCATTGCAACAGCCTCCATGCACATAAGCACATCAACAGTCGATATGTCGGTGTACAATCAGCCCATGGTCATCAAGTACAGCTCCATGAGTGGCAGCTGGTCATTTGACACGCATATGGGAAGGTTCAAGTGGAAACCGAATCAGTACACTGGATCCGGGTTTGAGTTGCATGATGGACAGGGGAATAAGATTGCCAAGTATGGAAGTGCTGGGTTGATGAACTTTGGTGAGAAGCAGATTAGCGTCTATGTGCCTGGTGATGACTTCTTTACTGTCATGGTGTTGCTATCAGCTGTTGCTTCGAAGGAGTTGGCTGGGGTTATTGATGAGGTGGTTGGTGAGGTTACTGGTGCATTGTTGGGCGCTTAGATGTACTAGATGAAGTTCTTGTGTCGGAAGCGATAGCGTTAGGTTAAAATGTATAATTAGAAAACTTCCTCATTAACTCAGATTCCTCTTACCCTCTTCTCATCTGACTTCCCTCCTATCGTACACATGATGGTGCCACGTATCATAATCTATCCTCATCCTCGTCTTCCTCCTCAATCACATCGTTCTTCGGGACCTCCTTCAAACTCCGAATAAATTTCGCCGGCACACCACCCACCAAGGTCTCCGGCTCAACATCCCTATGGACAACCGCACCTGCAGCCACCGTCGCGCCTCTACCAATAGTGACCCCCGCTAGGATAGTCACTCTCGCTCCTATCCAGCAGTCCGCTTCGATGCGTATGGGCAAGGAGTAGGATGTACCTTGTGCCTCTTTGCGGCCTTTACTATCTGTTGGGTGTGTTGTAGTGCAGATGCAGACATCGGGACCTATGAGGACGCCATCTCCAATGGTGACGAGAGCATTGTCGTAGATGGAGACTCTGTTTGTTGCAATCAATTGACATGGCCATTCAGGAAGTTGGATTGACTTACTGTCGGTTAATATAGACTCCACTACCAATGAAGGTATTACAGCCCCAGATAACAAAGAAAGGAGACTCAATGGAGACGCTCTTCCCCATCTTGCCCAACATCTCCTTGGCAAGTGCCATGCGTCTCATCTTCAAAGACGCAAGGGTCATATCATCCGGGATGTCATCATTGTTGAACGTGCGTAGTTTTCTCATTACGCCTAGCTTAAAGTCATTAAGTTCTCGTGAATTGCTAATATCGAGGCTACGCGTATTGATTAGCCATCATATCGTTAAAAGATAGGACGTGTTCTCACTTCATGCCACTGATCATCTTGCCGAATTCATCGCACCAGGGAACGGGGATGTCACTCTCCCGTATCTCCACGATCCGTTGTGGATCTTTGATGGTCGCGGCCATTGTTTCAGATTTTCATGCAGGTTCTGGTCGAGGATGGAAAATGGGATTGGTGGAGGAAGCGGTGAAGGAGTTGGATCAAAACAAGACGCGCTTATGTCAGGTCAGTCAGGTCATTAGATTGAAATTAAACTCGCCTAGCTAATGATCGGCAGAAAATATCACCTTTTGATAACAGATAATTGGATTCCTGGACCCCTAAAAACTTGAGGAAAAAGCCTGGTGGGTCTTGTTGGATTACTCTGTGCTGGTGACGGTGACCAATCAGGGTCAAGGAAAGCTAAGAACAAATTTGAGTCAAGGTATTCTATATCGATATATTCATCTATAGTTGGGTTCAATACTGAGTATAGACCTCATACTCCAAACTAGCCATATCTGATATGTAATTCAAACTGCTGGCCAGGGTAAACAACCCCAGCCCCCATTTCTCTCCATGATTTTGTCATGCTGATCTGATGGAGATAACAACTTCAATAGTAGCTCTAGTACTGGGTACTGACCAGATTCTTATTGATATACATCAAGTCTCAGATGATTGACATATAGTAAGTTGCACGAGGTGTCTGTAGTCGCAATGTAGGCCATCCAAGTGTGTGTCTTGAAAAAGCGTGCATTTGCACAACGTCGCCAGATATCTCATCTTGACGTTCTTGAATGATGCAAAACATAATTCACTATGTAGCTTGAGACGTAAGGGACTTCAGCAGTTGACTTATGTACTGAAACTGTGATGAGTGTCGTGGCTTCATCATCGATCAAGGATCTGATATCAATTAAGTTGCTTCTAGATGTAAATCTGTCATTAAAGAGCAAGAACGGTCTCTGTGTCTCGCGGGTATTATAGCTAAATGTGTCATCATCATATCACTGTCTATCGGAAACAAAAACCGATTTGCACAACGGACAGTCCTCATGACGTTCTCGACGTAACGAATCGGCGCATCTTGTATGGAAAAGATGCTCGCATGATAATCTCCGAACATTTTGGTCGCCCGGAAGAGACTGCAAGCAGACACCACTACAGGACAATCAGTAATAGCTCGACAGAAGATGAGGATATGACTTACCAAACTTCTGATGTACTGAAATGGGAATCCCCTGTATTTCTTCGCCTCCAATCATATCTGTGCTTTCTTGGCTGCCCAGCTTCGAGTCTTGACGGCGTTGTAGCGTGTGTGAATCTACTCCTCCACGTCCGTCTTGGTCGACCGCGGTAACAATAAAGCCGCGGTAGTTTAACCAATATTCTGGGATGTCCATGTCAGTATTGAGCATAACCGTGCGGTACAGCGTCAGGTCGTACATAACTGATATTAATATAAGCATAATTCCACCGAATAGAAACCATGGTAAATGCACTGTTGGGGCCCTGTGTGAAACGACCTCTTAGCTTATCAGATTGCCTGAGCGAGGCTATTGAGGTGATGCCCTTACATATTTTCATAGGACGTTGTGAGGATGGGTATTGACGATCACTGGCATACCCACCGCCAGTTGCAGACTGTCGAAAGAAGAAAAATTGTCACACTTGGGTATCAGGCATTTGTGTCCCGAACGTCGACAGCTAGACAGGAATTGATAAGTTGCATAAGAGTGTCGACTTCAATTGCCAGAACGCTGTGTCCGTACATGTGGCAAAAGTTGGGAAAATGACGAGGAAGAAAAAAACAGGCGTCGTTTCCCCCCAATATCAACCTTCTCCTTCCCACGGGATCATCAGCCAAAGAGCAAAAAGCCAAGGGATAGGCATCGCCAGCACTGCCACCTGCCAACCCAAAAGCTAAACCCAACTCAGACACTAGCGAGAATGCCCAGAGTTTCCAACATGCGACAGTTTGAGTTGACTGAGCTGCCGCTTGCCTCACAAAAGTGGTCGAAAATTACTACCAAGCTTGATGACGCGTTCAGGTGCTGGGATTCCCTATAAACTGGACCTTTTAGGGAGTTTTTCCAGTGAGAATACGGTTTCACGGTTCTTCTTTTTTTCTCAGCGTGACTGGGTTTGTCGTAAAATTGTGGATGCGCCAAGGGTGCTCTTAATCTTGGGTCCTGGCGCCAAGTCGGCATTGTGTAGGATATCCGGTATTAATTCTAGGCAAAGGGGAATAAACTTTTTTTTTCTTCCTACTTTGTTTTTGCATGATCCTTCTGTCCGAGGTTTCCTTAAAAGGGTCTAATCGCCTGATTTTCGTATAGCTGGCGGTTCACTGTGAGAGGGTTGATACCCACTTCGACATGGAGATTGTGGGCAAACAGTATTCCGGCCGCTGACTAACATGACAGTATTGCCGGTGGCAGCGAGTCTACTGGTAGAAAGGAAAGGGTAGCTAAAGTGCCAAGATACCAAGGCTTGTCGAAAGACAATCACCAAGAATTCGGATCATGCACCCGAGTCATGCTGCTTAAGTCTTGTCGGTCAGACGAGTCGCCCAGACATCGATCCAAGATGGAAAGCCGTTCTCCGTATATAAAACAGAAGATCGTCTGCATTATCGAAGTGATGCTGAGCTTTGCCAATCCCAATCCGAGACTTGTCGTCCGAACCATGAACTGCCACTTGTCACTCTTAGCTCCCGTCCAAAAAGGTGGTGTATAAACTAGCCAGCCTTGACAGTTGACCGCATTGTTCATCTACATCTGTATTCAATGTCGGGATTACAGTGTTCTTTCTCTGTTTCTCTGGTAGATCGTTCTTGTCGAAAACACCAAAGTTCGTGAAAGAGCCGATCCAATGTGCAACGTTGAAATATCCCGTTCGACAACAGAGATCCGTTGTCAATTCCCGAGAAACCTTGACCGAAGAAGTCTAGATCAGATTATTAGAATAAGGTTCGACCCACTGATGTGCGTCACATCCCCCAAGATATATGAGTGCCGTGCGCAGAAATGATCAGGATTTAGTTAGTGTATATACCTTGGGGCGATCAGTACGGATGACAGATGTGCTTGAAAAAGTCCAAGGGACACTTAGTGACAATTATTACGAGTATGTCTCTGACTGAAGCGTACATATAACCCAATTGCTTCTTCCTCTCGGATACTGAACTCGTACTTGACCATACATCATCGGCCACGATAGAGTTCCAATGGCTAGCCCTACCTTGACCACCATTACCTATCTTGGCCAAAGATCAAAGTGAAAGATCATTCTTACATATTCTGCTACTGGTGGGCCAAATAAGTAAACGTCCAAGCTTTTGCGATCTCGGAGAAATTGTTCTTGTATCGGGTATCGGTGCTCGAGAATTATGAGAGTGACATGGCGAGTAATTCACTGCACAATTACAACGTGGCTTTCCAGCCAGCTCTTATGTTTTATTCATTCAGCATTGCGAATGCATCTCAACAAAATTGACAATCCGTCATGGTACCCATGCCCGTGTCGCATCGCAAGATTAGAGGACACGGTAGATTCCGTTGAATTCACATGTGATAGCCACAGGGGTCCTCCAGGGACGAGGGTCCACACCTTATCTCGAATTCTTATCGTTTGTCTTCCTATCGCTTATCGATTGCAAGACGAAGTGATAAGCACGTGTCAATCCTTCGCGTCGCGTTTACCCTGAACCAAACTTTACATATCTCGATAGGAGCATAACTCCGGTGGTACGGCGGATAAAAGCTTGCATTCGCTCAGGTTTATTTTATTTAACTTGGCGCCAACACGGATTGAACGGCCATTACTGTTTACAGCTTTCCTTGCTTCGTTGGGGGCCGTCTGATGAGAACCAAGCATAGGCAGCGTCAGAGTGTCAGGGCGTCAAGCAAAATGACGCAAAATTCTCTTAGCGAGGACGCTAAGTAGGAGACTTTCCCTTCTCACTGTGAAATAAATCCGTCAGAGGAGTTATACTTTTGAGAAGCGTCAATTAAATATCCCTTGAATTATTTCACGATAGACGATGCAAATAAAGGTGGAAGGATTCAATGTACCCCAGATTCTTTGATGATCGTCGCCAAGATGACAAGCGCTGTCTCCTCCCTCCCTCCCACGCGAACAGGAAACAGCCGCAATTGAAAGGGTGGGGATTAGACTCAAATATTCCGCATGCATTGATTAATTGTACTCTGTACAACCATTACCCGTAAGCGAGTCATACCCCTCACTCGAAAATGTGACGCTCATGCTTTGAGTGAAACCTGATTATTTGTCTAACCATGGATCCAATCACTAGCATCAATATTCACAGCGCCCGGTCTTGCTTGTTTAGATGATGGTGGACCAAAGCTGAGTCCATGTGGTGTAAGTGATTGGTGCCGTCTAGTTCCCTACTTGAATGCATGTACCTTGCATATGACGATACTATACCGTTTAGTTAATTACCGCCTGTGCTGTTGTCCAATCCCTTGTGCCATGTGTGCTTGGCTGTGGCTTGCACGTGCGTCACTCGAGAGCTTCCCTTCGGTTAGTTTCACAGCCCAAGGTCCGCCCAAATTCTTGTATCCGAATTGGGCTTGGGAAGGGAAAAGCAAAAGCACATGGGGGAGGATGTGAGGGAGGGATGGTTGGTTCGGTTCAAAAAGAGACCTGTCTGCTGTTTCCTGCAGATCTTCAGCTCCTTGTTTCTTTTCAAGGTGTACTGTACAGTAACGTAACTCGACACCCTCTTGATTCTGTCTCTACCTCACCTTCAAACACGTACGCAAGTCAATCGCCAAGTGGGAGCCATGGAACAACAAGCGACAAGCCCATCCCACATGCCGACATGGCAACACAGCGAAAAGGAAAAGGCGGCCATGTCGCACCCTCCTGCGCATTTGCTTGAGAAGGGTTTTGAACCTCTTGACGCAGACAGAATGGACCTACGATGTATTTTCGCCAACAGACTCATGCCCGTCGCTTTCGCACTACCATGGATTGCCAGCATGTTAATATCCTGGATTCCCTTTACCAAGATTTCTTTATTTGACGCGCCCGACTTTCTGTAAGTCCTCTGCATTCTTATCAATTAATTGCGACAATTGGCTGACTCTTGTAGCGTTCTCGCCGCCCTTATCAGCACCATCGAAGTTCTTAGCATTATCGCAGTCTTTATCTACACGTCCCTCCGCTCCGATACCGAGTCCCCCCTCAAGGAGAAAGTCTACCGAGCGTGGTTCTGGTTCCTGTTCATCAGCCCTTTCATTACTGGTACCATGGTTGTTCTCATGGCGAGCGACATCTCTTGCGACCCCGAAGACGATCTGGACATGCATCAGCCCATTTGCCAGGTGGGAATCCGTCTTATCAAGGCGACTGCTTTGTGTCGCGCAGGCATAATGTAAGCCCCTCAATTACCCATCTCAATTAACACCCAATACTGACTGACCTTCTTCAGCGCTACATTCCTTTTCGCGACATCATCATGGCTAGACCAGCGACCCAAGCGTCACGCTACTTACTACGACCTTTGAAACCAAAGCCAAACCCTGTTTTTAGTCAATGGCGTCACGACTCTTTCTTTTTGTATAACGACATAAAGCATAACATACATAACATAAATAGTTCAAGTTCAACACGATACCCCAGGAAAGCATAAATAAATTAATTCAACAAACCAGAATCTCAACCCCGCGTGAACTCTATCCTGTCTCTGTTGCCCAGTTTTCGGTTCAATTGTGCCGATAACCTTCGGGAGTTAGCAAGCCCGGAAGTTTGAATGACGCCAATATTTTCCCTTTTGTCATCCGAGCTACCCGTTTGGCCAGTTGGCTTCCTACTCTTTTTATCGCGACAGAATGTGCCGCATCGCTTATTCTCCCACTTACCGGCGTCTGTCGCAAGCGTTTTGGTCACGCGTTCTTGTTCTTAAGCCACGCAAACTCTGTTTTTAAGCATAACGGTCAGGTCATTGTGACAAAATAATTATCGCAACCAACGTGGAATGCAACCGTTCAATTGAACAGCATACACACCCAACCCATTGTTCCCGTTCCCGTTCCTGAACGGGAGCTGCCGCATGCGGCTCAATCCCTTCCATCACATTCTTTCTCGTGTGCTCGCTTTCTTAACCTGGCTAGACTTATCTGTACTGTGCCTCTCTCTCAACAGATTCTGCGGCTAACCTCTTTCAAGCCTTCCGGCAGCCAACGGTATAACTTCATACCGAGGATGTATTCTGTTATCCGTGCTCCATTTAACCTTTTTATACCTTGATTTTGTGCTTCAGGTTAACATTCGTAAACCTGGGCGAAAGCGGGGACGGCAACGTTTTGGAGAGGGCGACCCAGGTTCACCATCGGCTGGAATGGGCGGCGTTTCGCTTTGTGGTGGGATAGCGCCAGAAGAAGCTTGTTTCGTATTTAATACGTCACAAAATGCTCAGAATCAGCTAAGGTTATTCTCCCCGGAGTATTTGTCAAAATATTCAATTCGTGCCTGAATGTGAACATTCCAGTCAGGCGATGATCTCGGTTCTTCGGAGTCCGTTCATAAAATATCTTGTGTTTCATCTGCATAACCTTATTCTTATCCGCGGAGATGCGACAGCTAAAATCATAAGGCTTTTCCATGTCTGTGCCTGAGGTGGTTAGCATCCGATCTAGCAATGGCTTGTCAGGCACGAGGATCAGGATCGGAATTAATAGTGAATCAAGTGGGACCATGATTCTGGTCAATTGCCGTAAACTCTGATGTATTACCGGAGGATGCTAAACTCCCAGTAGCTCAAGACTTCCATGATCCATAATAGCGGCAGAATACCTCTCTGCCATAGCAAAAACAGCTTCATCAGGCTGCATGGCCTGTGGTGTCATGGCCCAAAGAAAGCCCTGCATGCAATATCTTCTATAGTCTCCCCAGATGTCATCCCTCGTCATCTTCGGACCTCCCTCCTTGCGTAAAGCCTCAAGGTAAGTCTCGATGAGCGTCTTCTCATGCTGTCGCCGGTCTTCCACCGTCAAGCAACCCGTGAGAAAGTATGAGACGTCAAGAATTGACGGGCCGTACTGTAAACCCTGCCAGTCGATGAATCCGGGGGTACCATCTTTAAAAATGAGTGTGTTGCCGATGTGATCGTCTCCATGGATGAGAGAGAAGTATTTCTGGTCGGCGTCCGCGAAAGCCCATAGGGCTTGGAAAGCGCGCTTTACACGGTCTGGGTCCAATAATTCTTTTGCGACAGGCGGTCGAATTTTCTCGTCTTCAAATCGTGCCCCCCAGGGTGCTGGTTCAAGTAGAGCCAAGATAATATTTCGTACCGGATTCTCCAACTTGGCTCCGTCTTTTCCGAATAGCCAAGGATATTCTTCCTCTTTGGTATTCCAAGTCTTTGCATGAAGACTAGCCAACTGCTTTAGTCCCTCGCCTACACGCTCAGGCGTCCACGGTTCGAGCATCGTTCCAAAGGTAGCTTCGCTAGAGACATCGGACATGATAACAATACCTTGCCCGTTAACAATGTCTGTACCCGTGAACCAAATTCTCGGTAGAAGCACAGTCGTTTGAGGCGCGACATGATAGTAAAACTCCGCTTCGCGACGATACGTCGCCCACATTTCGGGAAATGCTACTCGGATTGCGGGATTGAAACCGCCTTTGACAACGACCTTGTTTGGAATTTCCGTTTGAACATTGTTGTCAAAGGTGAGGTCCAAGAAGAGCTTGGATGCAGTGCCGTGGATGACTGATGTGATTTCGAAATCTTTAATAGTGACGCCAAGAACGGAGGATAACCATGCAGATGTAACTTCTTCTGGGGTCATTGGTAGAGCCTTATCCGAGTCAAAATCAGCCCGGAGGGGCTTTGAACCTGTTACCAAGGACTCGGACATTGTGTAAGGTCTGAGAGCTGACAGTAAGATAAATTGACAAAGTGAGCTGAGAACAAATGCCGGCAGATGATGGCGAGACTATATACCCTTGCGTACGGACCAACAAAATCTGATAGGTCACTTCCGCAGTCCAATAGCTGAGTTGAAATAGTCATGTTGTTGGTTCACCCTGGTCATGACCTGACGGGAGTTGTATCCGCGTGGGTCTTATCACAGTTCTGACTCCAATCAAGCAGTTATTCTCATCAGGAGGATTCGAGTAAAACTGAAGCGAAAGTCTATTAGCGAGAATGTCATGTTGTTCAGGATCAGAATCCCTGAAATCCCCTACGGAGCAGCGTCGCTGGCAGAAATTAAGGTTTCCTATATGGGGGATGTTAATCCCGGCGACTGGGAATGGATACGAGGACAAATACAGCATATGCCCACGTTATCCAGTTCAAATTCTCCCCCTATCAGTTATTGATTCAAGGCCGACCTTTGGAACCATGGATGCCGCTGTCAACATATACAATACATCTGTCATACCACCACCAGATGGCATCGTCTCGAACTTCGACAGGACGCTATCCAGCGTTCAGATAGCGACCATTGTCGTGTTTGCGGTGACTTATTTCTCGGCAACTCTCAGTCTCGGTATCCGCTATGCTACTAGTGTATTGGTGGTCAAAGAGTGGGAGCTCGATGTCGGCAAGTACTTCCAATCTGTGCCATGATTGAAGATCTAACGTGGGTCAAGTACTCATCACACTCGCTTGGGCAACGGCATTAGGATACTTCATTTCTGTATGCCTCATGATGAAGTATGGATGGGGTTCGCATGCTTGGGATGTCACGCTCGCTGAGATAGTTTATTACAACAAGGTACGTGCTCATGACCAAGGAATACATCCGCCTGCTGACCTTGTTAGTATCTCTCACCAACAACGTTGACTTATATGTGGAGTCCGACCATGACCAAACTCTCCATTCTATCAGTTTTGTATCGCATCAGCCCAGCTCGTCGCTACCAGGTTGCGGTCTACATCATTGCCTCCTGTCTACTGATCTACACGATAACATTTACTGTCCTTCTTTCAGGGCCGTGTAACCCTAGAGATGTAGGCTCAGGCGTATGCTTGAACAACCTTGCGATCTCGCAAGTAGTGCTGAATATCGCAACCGATCTGTCTATCATCATGCTACCGCTACCGACTCTTTACTATTTGCAAATACCCTTTCGACAAAAACTGGTAGTCGGTGCTATTCTCTCAGTCGGGTCCGCGTATGTGAATGACTTTCGGTCAGCGCATCACCGTACTAACAAAAGGATTATAGTGTCTTGATCGCATCCATAGTTCGAGCCCCATACGTCCAAATCTTCGCCACCAACCCCGACTTTACACGTAAACAAGCCGAAGCTGGTATATGGTCTCTAGTGGAACTCAATATGGGCATTGTATGCAACAACCTGATGCGCCTAAAACCTTTCCTGAACAGATATTTGCCCAGGTTCCTCAGTTACTTGGGCCTCTCATCTGTTAAGTCGAAGCAGAAAAAGAGTGACTCACCCAAGAGCATCAGCAAGGGGAAATGGAAGCGCAAGTCCTCGCAAGGGTATCAGCTGCATAGCATTGGGAATGGGGAGAGTAATGAGAGAGCTGGAAAGAAATCGGAGACCGACGATGATGGTCTCAGAAGTCAGGGCAGAGACACATCTCATCCAAACGTCAGCAGCGAAAGAATATGGAAAGACTAATTTGCGGAGTTAGTATTACTTTACATGCATCTAGGAAATGGATTTGCATCGATTATTGACGGTTACTTTTCTATAAATGCAGCTATGAAAGAGACGGCTCATGACCCTCTTTGTTTCTATATTCAGGCTAGAGCTAGTATCTGTTCGGCTTCATAACAATAACAATACCACCACTTATGGACATGACAGAGAGGGGCCATCAAGCGCCGTCAAGTTCGTACATACACACGGGAATAAAGTTTTCCACCTCCAGTTTACACTTTGAAGCATCACGACTCCATTGCTCACACAAGACCTTGCCTTAACATAAGGTTCGGGCTGCTGCACAAAATGTCGGGTTTCTTCATTCCACCAACATCAACCACATCTAAGAGACATTAACTCTCTAAGTCAACCACCTTTCACCATGGCTATATTCTCCTTCTTCAAGGGTCTGCCGGCAAGTAAAGAAAAAGAGGAAGCCAAAGAGACCAACAAGGTACCCAACGCACTCTCCCCAATACTTGCAGACTATCGTTCTTGCTGACACATTCTCTCATGAACAAGGGACGTTCTGCTCGGTTTAGCTTCTCCACGATTTCGAAGCTCACCATCGGTGTCTTCGAAGCAGTGTCTGAGTTCGCTGGTTTTTACCTGAGCGTCCTTGAGAATGTTAGATAGATAGCTTACCTCACGGCCGAGTTTCTCCATTTAATCGCTCATAGCTGCTTCGTTGTACTAAGCCAGACCGCACAATGCAAAGGCCCCTATTACGAACTTGGGTAGAGATGACTTCGGGCTGTATCGGTATTGAGGTCAGGGACGAAAAGCTTTGATCACATTAGGCTTGTCTAGGCTATCATACTTTTGACAATTTATGCACATTCAGTCCTCAACCTGAGACTATTCTATCTCAGCTCCTAAGTCTTAGAGAACGCTCTTTTCATTCCCCAAATAACTTGGCCTGGATCCAATCATGGTGGTTAGGAAGCACGTCCGGGTATCCAGCTGCACCACTCATGGCAGCAATCCGGATAATAGCCCATTGGAGATCCAACATCAACTTGCACTTCTTTGCGTCTTCTTCTGGCATAGTCATCGTGAATTCGTGCCCTGAAAGGATGGGAGTGTTTGTGTCGACCCGTACGGCCTCGATTGGGAAGCCATAGTTGTTCTTATACCGAGGACTTCCGTCTCGTTCGTATTCGATCTGTGTTTCGATCATCTTCATAAATTCATTGTCGTCACCTTCTAGAGTGATCCTGTCGTTAGGCATCTTCAATCGGCGGCGCAGCCAGTTGAATTGGATGGTGACATTAAACGGGACCTTTGCCAGATCAGTGGACTCATCATGTTCCTCACAAGGAGCGATATCTTTGCAGTATAGCCCAAAACCCGCTTGGCCCCAGCAGTGACGTAGGTCGCGGCTCATAATCAACATGTTCCAATATTTATTGGAGTTACCAAGCTCCGTATGGTCGGCTAAAAGAGAGCACAGCTCTGCAGCAAGCACATCGCCGAAGAAGGCATTGAAGGCTTCAGTAACAGCGATAGTAGCGTAGACGGCGTCGAGGTCATCGTTCCATGAGGAAGGGAGGATAGAAGTCACTCGCGAGTCTTCTGTGTGCTGGAAGATGCACCCAAAGCCATCTCGGCGAAGGCATTTAAGTCTCTCTTCTCTGGCGGCTGGGGCTACACTGGCAGGATCCCTTTCAGCCTGGGTTTTGGTGAGAACTTGTATGAGTTAGTATGTGATGGAACGCGGCGAAGGGATACCTTACAGTGTTTGACCAAGTTGACCACAAGTTGCAGGTTGTGATACAGCTCAACACTTGGAAGCTCACAATCAAGCCAGCCACCCTCTTCCAGGGCGCTCATGGGAACGAGGAGGATTGTAGAGACGTGCGTAGCACTGAGTCTAAATGGTTCAAACTTGTCCTCCCTGTTCTCATCCTTCCCAACCTTGACCTGCGAAGATGGGGTCTTTCGGACCTGCGCCTGGATCTTCAAGGCATATTCATACCTTCGCTCCTTGGTAGCTTCCAGATCAGACTTTTGGGGGGTGCTGAATGTTTGGCGAGCATTGAGAAACCTCTCGAGAGCTTCTATCCCCGTCGGATGGGGGTTGCGGTCCAAGAAGGATTCAAGGAGGTCGTGCAGCTTCTGGCGTTGGTCTCGCTCGCTCATGATGGCAGTCGACTTTGTTGAGGTGAGGACAAAAACAAAGGATGCAGCAGGAAAGAAATTGAT
This sequence comes from Fusarium tanahbumbuense, assembly GCA_012977735.1. Taxonomy (NCBI): domain Eukaryota; kingdom Fungi; phylum Ascomycota; class Sordariomycetes; order Hypocreales; family Nectriaceae; genus Fusarium; species Fusarium tanahbumbuense. The sequence continues at coordinate 150,865 of JAALXH010000227.1, forward strand.
TTGGCATTGTCTAAGGCTAAACTTGCATAGGGTGATCACGCCGTTCCGTCCCTTCCATAGGTTGCAGGTTTGCAAGCTGCCGGGCACCTGCCTTTATGGACACCTGAAGTTATTTCTCGGATGTGGACTACTTAGGTAGGTACTATCCACGCAGCGGTATGAGCCATCCTTCGCAGAGATATACACGTGGTCCCCCACCATCATCACAATCCTCCGGGTACTCCTACCTAATCGACAATATCTGAAGCTACTGCCAGTCGTGTATAGAGTAGAAAACATCCTACTCAGGCCCTTCACTCGCCCCCCTCAACATTTCGGTCCTGGCTTCGTCAAAGAACTTTCGCACCTCATCCCTCCTGATGCATCCATATTCATTAGTGACGTCGCCAATCTGTTTAGTCAAGCGAATTAGAGTCCCTACATTCAATTAGTATGAATTTAAAATTAGTATGAATTTATCACTTGTAAATTAAGAGTCTTACCTTGTCCGGACGCACCCTCTCTCATGAGTCTAGTTATTTTGGCGTCCTTCAAGGCAAAGATCAACTCGCCGAACTTCTCTTGGAACATGATGAATTCTTCCTGGCAGGGTTGGGCTTTCTTTGAGTACGTCTTTATCTGGGGACTAAGGGCGCGCCACTCAGTCAACTTTGCTTCCAAGTTTCCGTTCTCTCTTTGAGGTCGATAATGGTGTATCCAAGCGACCCTAGCTGGATGATTGTTTGTTGGAGTTTGTTCGAGCTGAGCGCTTGGACATTGTTGCGCGTTGTTACAATTTAGATGCGACAGTCGATGAAAGGGAGAGATTTGTTGTGTGAAGAGGATTGCTGTCCATGTGCGAAAGTCGTCAAACAATAGGTACGTAGGCCGGTATCAATGAATGCTAATAAACAATCACTGCCAACGGGATATGCCCACTTCATTGTGGCAGCTGGCAATCAGTGGCGACGAGTTTACCTCTGCCTGGAAAACAAAGGAATTCAGTCAAAGTGACAGAACTCATTCGGTCAGTCAAAACAATTGAGTGAATACTAAGGCAGAACAAACAACAAACATGCCAGAGCAACTGATGAGTAAGGAGACGGTGTACAGCAGCGTCAACTTACCTCTCTCACTTACTTCTGCCCCATTCCTTTTCACCACTTACATCTGACATCCAACATCCTACACTAAACATTAAAACTTGAGACAACAGGTAAGTCTTTGGAAAACCCTGTCAGGTATGAGAGACCTCGTTATTGACTAGGTAGTAGAACTCTACAGCCCAGCATGAAGACAACCGAAGTCCCCTCTGGCGCCGCCACCGCCACCATAAATGCGCAGCTTCGATCGCTTGAAGCTCGTATCGACGAACTTAGCAACGAGATCAAGGCTCTGGAGGCAAAGATTGAAGCTTAGGAGAAATCACAAGCCAAGGAAGCCGAGAAGAACGCTGCCAAGCTGAAAGACCTTGAAAACCAAATTGAGAACCTCAAGAACGAGGAAGACGACACTGACACCGAATTCACCAAATGGCGTGATTCCATGCTCGAAGGGCTTCCCACCTTCGATGAGTACCGCGAGGGAGGTGAAATAGACAAGAGACTAAATGACCCGGACTGGCTCGAAACACTACCGCCCTGCAGGGACCTTCTAGGATCACTGCTTCGAAGGTCATAGGAGCCTCAGAATATTGTGGGAGACTGATCGATAGTGTGTTACCTTTTCGGTCTTGTTGGTGTCCGCTATCGCTGTTCTTGCCGAAATTTTGACTCGTCATCGTATTCACAGGCGGTATTATTGTAATGTTACCCAGCACTGAAAAGACACTAGCTCTAGCCTGGAAAGAATGGAAAGGAATCATAGGCTTTCTCTTCTATAGTTGCCAGGGCGATGCGGAAGTCAGATAGAGAGATGAAGAGTTAGCTAGCTGGTTTATTTACACAAAAGTTGTGCCGATTGTCGTCAACCCCATCGCAAGAAACGAGACAGAAACCCCCTGCTTTGCTCCCTACTCTCAATCAAATCCTGGATACTACTCCTGTAATGTTGCGGTAACTTAATCTTCACTAAAGGTTCTTTAAGCTTCTGTGTCATCCGTCCTCGCGCCTCGAGCAAGCATGAGCTCGATCGCCCTCCCAATATTATCTACCAAAGACCCCGAGTCCAGGGCACTATCGGCCTGTTGGTAACGCATCGCAATAACAGTATTGGGCTCGGAGAGCTCGGAACTGTTAGATTAGTTGTAATCGCTCAACAAACAAATGGATGAAATATGCCTTACCATCAGGCTCCGTGGTAGTGTTTCAGCTGCCCAACGTCAGTCAGCCTCCATCCGCATCGGCCCGCCATATTTTCCGGTCAGCAAGACAGAAGGTAATAGACCGCAGCCTGATTCCCATTTTCAACTCTCACTCACAGTAATTTTCTATCTCAACGCCGACGCCATGGCTGAACTAGCTGCAATAGCTTTAGTCGGGAATGTCCTCCAGTTCGCAGAGGTGGGCATCAAGTTGACCAGAGTTGCACAAGGAGCGTACAAATCGACATCAGGTCTGATACAGGAAGACGAGGCCCTTCTCGCAAATACAGAACTGCTGCAGACTCTGGCTGATCGTATCAGAAAAGCGCGCCTGGATCGTGACGACAGTCAGCAAGTGAGTATTGATAAAGTTCTGATCGAAGCAGCTGAGACTTGTGACGACTATGCCTCAGAACTGATCAAACTGCTCGGGCTTCTACGTCGGAGGCATGGTGAGAACAGAGCTCTAGAGATCATACGTAGTATGATCTCACGTCGGCTACGGAACTCCGAGATTCAAGCTTTGGAAGGAAAGTTGACGAGTATACAAAAGACCTTGCTGCTTGCTTTAACAACGTCATCCCAGTGAGCTTCAGTATTCACATATGTCGTCCCTATACATCTGCTGATAACAGATCATAGTGCCCAAGAGTCATCAGCCCTTGTCGTTGTACGTGAGCTAAAGCACCAAAACGGTGTATTAGAAGCCAACACCATCACCAAACGCGCGTCTATCGAACACCTCATCCGAGGTATTGACGTCAAAGAACTAGGCGCAAGTAACGCAACAAAGACGATAGTGTCACATTTAGACAATCTTCACGCCGAAGCCCAACACGTCAAGAAGCAACAAGAGTTCCTCGGCAGTCTTCGATTCAGGGAGATCAAGCAGCGGCATAGCGCTATCCAAGACCGTCACAAAACTACCTTGAATTGGGTCTTTACTGACAAGGGAATTGGATTTACGGAGTGGCTAGAAAATGGCAATGGTTTCTTCTGGATCAAGGGAAAAGCTGGAAGTGGAAAGTCGACGTTAATGAAGTTTGTCGCTGCGCATGAGGAAACTCAAAAGCTACTTCGGACGTGGGGAAAAAGCGGAGGGTTATTACAGCAAGTCATTTCTTTTGGAATGCGGGATTGTCCATGCAGAGATCACTCACTGGGCTTCTCCAAACCATTCTCTTTCAAGTATTAAGGGAATGTCCCAAGCTTATCCCCCTCGTCGACGAATCTCAGGCAGACTCAAAAAGCTGGGATGGCTGGGATGACAAATCCTTATTCCGAGCTTTTGAAAAGCTCTCTTCGTAACGGTCGCTTCCCTTACGATTCTGTTTCTTCGTTGATGGTCTTGACGGGTACACTGCGGGGGCGCACCGCTACACAGGGACGTATGAAGAACTTCTCAGTCCACTCAGGGTCCTTGCTTCGTCCGATTCCATCAAAATCTGCGTGTCCAGTCGGCCCTGGGGGGTATTTGATAAAGAATTCGGCCACGTGAAGTGGAAGCTACAGCTCGAGGACTTAACGATAGAAGATACAAGGAACTTCGTCGAGGGAAATCTAGAGGCCGATCCGAAATTCCAGGTACTTTCACGGGTTGACCATCGATGTTCAGACATCAAAGATACGATCGTTCAACGAGCGCGGGGTGTGTTTCTATGGGTTTACCTCGTGGTCAATTCACTCAAAAGAGGCCTATCGAAAGATGACAATTACTCGGACCTGCAAAAGAGGCTTAACGAACTTCCGGATGATTTACAAGAGTACTTTGAGCGCATGCTACAGTGTATCGAGACTGTCTATTGGGATAGTGCGACTAGGATATTCCGAACAGTCCTTGCTGCCGAGCAATATTTACCCCTGATTGCATTCGAATTTCTGGACCGCTCGTTGGAAGATCCTGACTATCCTTTTACCATGGATGTTTGCCTGTTGGCAGATCCTGAAAGAGAGGCCATTTATAAGCGATATAAGACAAGACTGAACGCTCGATGTGGCGATTTACTCTACGTCACGATGAATCCAACTGATACAGGACTGTTCAAGTATCAAGTGGATTTCCTACATAAAACCGTAAGAGATTTCTTTCTTGATACCGGCGTCATCGACAACATGATCAAGAAACGCCCTACGAAGCAGTTCGATCCGAGTGCCGGCTTGGAGAGGAATTTGAAGGATGGTCTCGGCAGGTTTGACTTACCAGAGTAAATAGGAGTAGAGAGACCGAGCTGGTCTCGAGTAGCGGGCAAGTAAAGTAGGTTTGGTTTCCTTTTCCTTCGGATGTTCATGTTTGATGTGAGAAGTGAAAGAACTTTCGATAGCCAATGTCAATAAACTCGATGCCAGGGATAGGTAGGTCTTGTGCTTACGGTACCTTGGAGGTATTTGTTTATTGCAGCCTACTCACTTAATCGTCCTCGCAGTCTAGCCTGATAACTCTGGCAATCAATCGATTTCTTTGTTCTTCTCCAAGAGCGAGTGAGTCATTGTACCTGTGGTCGTTGTGTTGACCCATTCACTCAGGTTCGGCGATACGGGCCTACTTCTCAATATCCCAAAAATCCTTTTCTTTTTGCAAAGAGGTTGTTGTGCGTATAGTCGGCTAATAGCCATATGGTGTCCAACGTCCTGGCACAGTTGCATGCAATAATGTGGCACTGCAGCCTTATCGATTAAAGTTTAGGAATAATGCAACAGGGCCTTGTAGAAGGAAGATCAGATCCAGGACCCTTGTTCTTTTGTTTCATGAACACCATATATCCGGCGTGCGTATCTGGATATGAGATATACGCCTGAGCTAATAGACACACCGCTCCATGAACATCAGAACTGACCTCTCGTTCCGCTCTTCAGTGCATTGAACGACTCCGAGAACAGTAATAAACATGGAAATTACAGGAACAGCGTCCTTCAACCAATAGTTGACAAATTTATGGGGCCATTACTTCTATCGCATGTGCTGTCGGGTTAGGTTGATACACGACGAAAGATCAAGAGAAAGGAAGTTAGTCTGAGAACATGTCTGCTCAGCCGGCGATAAGAGTTGACGACCCGAAATCATAAAATCACAAGTAATTCGATAGATCATAATTCTAATATTAGCCGATGACGCCCACAACCAAGACATCAAGTCAGGAACAAGTTATCTTCGGTTCGCAACCCCTTTCACCCGGATCCGCGTACACTATTTTAGCCTTATCGTGTTCAATGTCTTGGAAATCCACATGGCAAAGACGATCATCTTAACCACCACACCATCAAAGCTAGCGCCCAGGTCCGGCCTTTGTTGACGGATATCCCGAAACCACGGAAAGGGGACGGCTTTGACGCGGACATGTAAAAACACCCGAAGGAATTGAACTAGCGAAGAAAGGATTCAGCTAAGCTGGCTGTTGTACTTGCGCTAATTACTGACAGTTGGTCCAGGTCCCGGACGCAACCTGACTCGGATATTGTCATGGCTCGTGCTGCTTTACTAGCTGAATGCAGATAACGGACGCGAAGCCAACAGGACATGGGTTAACAGTAGAACCAACGGTGGCGTCTCGCGTAATTATGACATGACGCCTTTCTCTTTACAGTCGGAAATTATTAACATCGTGACAAGTTATTCTATGATTGTCATTGTCCTTGTGCTGTAGGCACGAATATTCTATCTATGTGCAAAAATTACATCGCTGGATATTATTCTTATCCAAGAAAAAGAAAACGTCTATACGCCGTGATATACTTTGACAACTCCAGCTGCAGATCTTTCAGAAGCTGTCTCCATATCTTCTGTCCGCACGCTATCCTTGCTATTGCTCATCAATTCGTCAGGAATACAACCCACAGGACCCCTTCGATCTTCAGGTCCAGCATCTTCACTGGTGATCTGAATTTCGCGCTTGGCGTAGATCTTAAGCGGTAAAGCATAAGTGTTGTTAATCTCCTCCTCGCTGTCGACCTGATGCAACGCATGGTCGGCGCGAATCTGCGAGCGCACGACGGAGCGATGATTTGTGAAATTAGTGCGGTAAGCTTTGGAAGGGTTGTTGGTGCTCTTTCCATAGGTTGAGCCGCTGAAAGAGCCGAGCTTGAAAATGCGTCGGAGTAAAGTCCAGATGTAGGGAAGGTTGGCGGTGATGATAGCGGTGGAGGATTCGCGGATGTACCAGAATGTCCAGTTTGAGCCGAAAGGTTCGTTGAAAGAGTAGAATTTGTTGAGGATGGCGGAGAGAATGGTAAAGGCGCCGAGGGCGAAGACGCCAATGAGAACGGCTTTGCGTTTTAGGGGGAGCTGGGATTTGAGGAAGATGGGCATGGGAATTAAGATGATCATTACGTCGGAGGTGATGTTGATGACGGCGTTGGTGATAAGATGGTTGGTAGCAGCGGAACATTGCGCTGGAAACAGTCAGTCAGTATGGTTCAATTGGGACGATGCGATGGACATACTGTTGTCTGGAGGGACGGCCCAATACTGGCTGAATGGGCGACACCAAACTCCCAGGTACAAGATCTCCATAACGACGAAGCCGGCAGTGACATAAGCGCCGACAAACTTGACAGCCAAGTTTTGACTCAAACTCATTCTGCGACAATGTTAGAATTGACTTTAAACTCAATGCGATGGGTGATACGAACGTTAGACGGTTGTACATGAGCAGCAAGCAGTACTTCATCAACCAAATGGTCAGAATCTGCATCTGCTCAACCACCAAGACCCATTTGGAACCATATTCTCGTGTCGCAATCTCTGCTGCGTCGAGGACGACATTTTCGTTGGGATCGATGAGGTTACTGCTCGTTTGCGAAATAATGGACATGCCGACCATGAGGATAGTATCAGTGACCTGTTGACTGTTAGACATTGCGCATCCATGGGTAGTGGTAGTGTAGGCGACGGACCATGGCTACTATCATCAAGTAATCCTCCAATTGTAGCTTCCTAACTGAACCCAGCAACATCCGTCGTGATATCCTGTACCAAGGTCAGTCCCAATCCCAATTGATCTTGTTCCCTCAATTGACGAACATTCTGGCGACGACGATAGCCCACGATAGACCATACCAGGTCCATATCTCAGCTTCTAACAACGTCATGGTTGCGATGGTTCTTTTTTGGTGTTGGTTATTTGTTGGTTGACTCGGATCTTTATTTTTTTCTTCAGGGTGTGACTCGTCTTGGGTAGGATCAGCGGTGTCAAATTTCGGTGATCGGCGTCGTCGAGTCGGTGTCGCGGTCAATTCGACATGGGAAGGCTAATGAGGATGCAACGGCGCATGACTTGGGGTAACACCTTTCTTTCTTTTTTTTCTCCAAGTCTAAAAACCTCCAGTAGAATGAAAGGGACAAGAGATCAAAGCCCAAATAACGCGGGGGTGGGTTGGGCTTAAGG
>JAALXH010000228.1:0-126137 GCA_012977735.1 Fusarium tanahbumbuense
TCTAAACATATAATATAGTATACAGTATAGGTAGAAGAAAAAGAAAGAAATAAAATATTGATAGAAACGGAGAGAAAGAAAAAGATCCCAATAGGCTCTCGTACAGAACCCTTTCAAGCAGTATTGTTTGTCCTAGAGAACAAGACTCGGTAGCGCTTCAACTGCCTTTCAGCCTCGGGAATCAACTGAGAACGTTGATAGTAGTTGGTAATCATGGTCAGACATTCCACTCTGAACGTTTCGAAATCGTCTTGATTGCTTACCCCGTAAGGGTAAACCCCTTCCTCGATGGTATCGAAAGCTATATAAAAAGTGCCAAAATCGTTGTTTAGATTCAATGCTCTGACTAAATCGTCGAGTGAAATCTGGAAGATGGACGGTTCAAATGTCATGACGCTGTGGACTGTACCGTTGTAGTCGATACTGGATCGGTATGTGATGCTGCATGCTGAGATGGCCTTTCTCTGAAATTGGTTGGGTCTCATTTGGCTTCTAGGAGCCTGGCCAGGGTTTCCTCTAGGAGCTGTGAGGGGGACCTGGTTGATCTCGGCATCTGTCCTTGATTGAGGCAAAGAAGTAGTGACTGGCACCACACCAGGCCCCTGCTGTTGAGCTACAGCACTGCCAGAGGTTTGGCCTATTACCACAGTCTGTACTTGTTCCGCAACTCGTTCAGCTTGTTCCGTCGCCAAACGAACGGCCTCTGCTCTAGGCGCACGCTGAGACGTCCTAGAACTGGAGATCTCAGGGTCCAAAGCAGTTGCTGAGGCTGAGCGATAGGTACTGTCTTTTGTTTGTCCTTGTTGGCCTCTGTTTGCATAGCTTCCCTCTCGTGATGCAGATGAGGATGAACTCCCGACAGCGGCTTCTACTTGTTCATCAGTAGATCTATCTGGGAAGGACCTTTGTCTTACAGGTCGACCAGACTTTGTAGTTGTTATCGAACTAGCACCTTGCTTACCCTTGCTCGAATTCGGCTTGGGCATTTTGAGACGACGGTTGTTGTTTGAGTTGGCTCAACTGGTCTCTTACTAGACTCTTGCCGCTGACGAAGATTTAGCTCTGATAAAAACGGATCGATTAGGAGGGGAGGACTCACGTTTTGTGCAACTCGGGGTGGGCTGTCGGGTCCATCATATGGGTCTACCGCTGGTCCTACATTCCCTCCGGGGGGCCGTGATGTTCTCGTAGATGTCGAATCGTGCCAATTGATGAAGTCTGGTATATCAGAGCTGATAGGCATAAAAGCGTCGGTTACATGGTTCTCGGATCCTTCGCTGGCGCGATGAAACGATATATTATGGTTAGCCCAAGGGTCGTTATCACTGGTCCAGTATCAGCATTAGCATCAGGTAAGACTCGTAGGGGCGGATTTTTTGATCAATAACTTACGTCGATGGTCCCGGCATACTTGACTTCGATGCCGTATCCTCGACGTCTATGGGATTATCGACGGTACTACCCCTATCGATAAATTGGCTGGGCTCGTTCGGAAGTTCGGTGACACTTGAGGAGTCTTCAGTCTTTACAGGTTGGTGCAAAGCGTCTCGGCTAGTTTGAGATAGTTGAACGCCGGGTGAGGTAGTTGATTTAGTTCGTTTCTTCTCGCAGGCCGTACTCCAAAATACTTTTGTCATGAGACAACGTATCCTATTCAAGTGTCAGTTCTGTTTGTCATCAGGAATACTACGAGACTAACTTGACAGCGTCTCTCTGGTAGTTCAAATCTGTTTTCCAATATGGCCAAAACTCAGTCCCCTTCCCCTTAACCTCGAGAAAGTCGTTGGTCACCTCCAAGAGACCTCTCTGATGGATACGGTTCTTCCACTTGGTTAACTTGAACGCAGGCAGACGGTCGATACTCGACACGAACGTCTTAACTTGTTCGGCGACGGCCTTCTTGAAGGCGAGATCTCGTTCTCCGCCTGGATTACCGTAGCCGAGTTGTTTGCGTAGAGTGGTCAGGTTGGGGATGGAGGAGGTTTTTGTTCTAAAGACTCTTTCGCACCGATTTGGCCCGTGAGAGGGTTTGGTGGTTGATGCCATGGTTTGTGTTTGAGGCAGAGGATACCATATATATAGTGATCTTGATGAGAGCATGTATGGCTCTATGGATGGCTGTATATCTGCACGTCTATCTGTGTATCCGATGTGTGTGGGTTGCCTTTTGTGTCGGGAACAAGTTTCAACATTGATCGGTCGAGGCTGTCACAACCTTTACCAGGACCTTCGATCTCTTGGATGGGATCCGCATACTGAGCAAGTTGAGGGTCATATCGACCAGGACAACGCTGACACTAGAGCTCAGTATCCCGGTCTGCCGATTCCCCTGATTGCCTCATTTTCCTTGTTGTCCTGGTAGACTGCGCTGCTGCGGATAGAAGCCGGCGGCCTAGAAGGTTGCCGATGAAACAGGGAACATCCGGTACGAGAGCCGCGACAGAGGCTTGCATACTTTTACCCGCAGTACTTCTTCAACACGCCATCTCGATACTAATGAGGTACCGTCGTGAATCTGATCCCCAAGTCGCGTATCTTAGAGTTCCCAGTCATCGTACAGGACTATCCATTACGCTACTCTCAGTAAAGAGCAACTTCTCAGCACCTCCACCAATTTCTTTACAATCCAATTAACCTTTTACTTATAGAAATAATTCATTTCTACCGTTGAAACAGCCATCATAATTATTTTAGTAGCCAGTTGAGTACATACGTGTAAACGCCCAAGATCAACTAGGATGTAACCAACTGCATACACAAAAACCAGATGGAACAGGGGTCCCTGCATTCGACGTCTAAAGTGGAAAAAAGACTCGGATCATAGTCTAATTATTTCTCTACCAGGCTTGCTTGTTCTCTCTTTACTCGGTATGTGGCAATCACGCTCCTTACTGCGGGCTGGCCGACCAGCCTTGAAACCTGGCTTGTCTCTACAACAGCAACCACCTTAACGTCATTACGGCAATACTTTCAGCAGTGGATTATAGTTATGGATGTGTTGATGTTTCATCAAAGAGCAAGAATTAGTAACTCGCCTAAAGATGAGCGGCGTTAGGGAAGATCTCGTGGACTAGATACCCACGGCCCTGGTCCTAACATCAATTCAATTGCACGACGATCTCATCCAGATCTGATGACTTACGTCCAGAAACTTCTCTCAACCTCTCCTTGAGCCTCATAGTTCGCCAAGGTACGCAACAAGGCGACAGCATCTCAACACCTTCTGCGGCCTGAAGATGTCGTTCACCGTCTTTTTCGCCCTCCCTCCCACTCTCTCCCTCTCATTAGAATTAAGCGTTTTTGCTTCTATTTACCGTTACGTGTCAAAGCACAGACACTTCTGACCGTTTTCCTACCACACTATCATCCTTCTAGACGCGAAAACTTCACGGCCAAGATTGTTTCTTCACAGCAACAAAATTACGCCCCGCTCTCCTGTTTTGTAGTCCTGCTGTGCCGTAATCTTTCATAAAGGGGCAAAACACATCAGTTCAGCTTGCAACGCTGAAGTGCTATTGATAGGTCAGTTAGAATGAATTCACAAAGGATGAACGTCTGATAGTCGAGTCCCACTTTTCGGATCACATAGTAATTACCTTAGTAGTTCCATGTCATTCCGCCTCTTACTTGCTGAAAGCACAAGCAGATTACCTACACAAAGCCGACGCTAATGAATCACTTCAGAGATGAACCATCTGGGATAATTACCAGCACAGCATAGTATTCACCGGTATTAGGCCTTAGAAGGAGCCGAAACCTTGCTGGTTGAAGCACAGTCCGTGGTCATAGCTTGTCCCCATCCGCTGTGAAGTCAAAGTCACGTCTACTGCTGCCATCTCATCGGCATCCCCGTATCATTTCCCCAAACAGACCAGCAGTCTCCATCGAATCTCAACTGATCCACCCGCTATCTGTCAGACGGTCTCCGCTCGTAGAGAGCCCTCAGGGTGTCATAAGAATTGGCCCCCGACAGCATAAGAGACGAAATAATTTGATCACCTTATGTTAGCTTAGGCTTGCATTTAGGCTACATTATTTCTGTAGCCTAAGTCTTGAAGGACATTTCTTCTGACACCAACCTGAGAGCTACCTTGTAGGGAAATTTAGAGCTTAACTCCAAGAGCCTAGCCATAATTCTCGTTTACCGGATCTTGTGAACCGAGCCATGCCGGAATTAAGATTGTTTCGGGACCTGTCATGACTCCACTGGTATGTAGGGCAGAAGCACAGCAAGGGACAGGGTTGTTGCAGGTACCTTGCAGAGGTCGGTACTTGTTGACAGGATCATGTCTCACTTACAAAGTGAAGGCTGTTAGTCATCTGCATAAGTTATACAGACTCGGATATATGCAAGTAGCAAAGCTGTGAGTACGGAAGACCATTAGACGAATCGTCTCATTGCTCACAGACATTCGCTCATCTATCTCACTCCAACTTAGATAGCCTGCATAGGCAGCTACGATATATGTGGCTTACAATTACGTTCTAAGGCTATCCTATAACCATTCAACATGAGAGAAGCTGTTCCAGCGCGTACCTTTCCTCTCACACCCCAATGCAATGGCAGTCGGCTATCATCAGATAGTTCATACCCAACTAGCATCAAACAAAGCTGCCATCGCAAGCTAGATCTTTATTGCGTTTGCTCAGTCAGAAAGAGACAGTCTAAGAACAAAGCCTGGCAAGGGAAGGGAATCTACTATCAGCTACATTTCATGGAAAATGCTCATTCTGGAAAACTGCACATAATGATTAGAATGGCAGAACGGCAAGGTAAGTCTTGTAGACGTTCATGTTTCATGACTTAATATCTTAAATTTTAATCTTTTGCATATTACCTTTTTTGCAAAGCTCAAACTTGGCAAAAACCGCCTCTTAAGCAACCTTCATGGTCTTCAGTAATCATCAATATACTCTCCCTCTTCCTCCCTTCCCTCCCCATACAAAACCTCACAAACACCTGCCAGCGGAATATCCATCACTGCATCCGTCCCCTCACTCCAAATCTCTCTCCATCTCAACCTTCCATCCGCCTGGACTTTTCGCTCCCGGTTCCTACTCCCTTTCAATCGTCCTTTAGCATCGATTTCCGCCAATTTTCCTGCCCCATCAACGACAGTCTCCACGCTCGATAGTGGCACTGTGAGCATCTCTGTGTTGTACGCTGCGAGCGCGACGTAGATGTACACAACCGTCATGACGATAAATGCCGGTATGGCAAGCGCCCACCATCGATTGGGGTAGTAGTATATACCCAGCGCGTGCAGGAATGGGGAGGGGAGGTAGCCCCAGAGGAGGTAGATGAGAAAAACTAGGCTGCTGAAGAGATACAGTACGAAGCCGTAGTACTCGTACGTCGGCACCTTTGGCGCAGCGCGAGGCACAGGCGCGATGGCATCATCGTCAGACGCATCCGGTGTCGTCGGCCGTGAAGGTCGTAGAAGAGAAGTAAGTGATGGCGAAGGGGGTAAAGGCGTAGGTGGTCGCCCGTAAAATGGAGGTGCGAAGAGGTTTTGTGATAGTTGGCGAGGGGGAGAATCTTCTTCTCCTGATGAACTTTCTGAGTGGGCGTCTGAGAGGATCTCATCCTCTTCGTCTGAGCTTAAAGACATATTGACCGTGGTTGTTGTTGTTTTGTGATATTGAAAGGAGGTGTTCAATTTGAATGTCAAAAGTTGATGTGACGTTGCTCGATTGAGATGAGTTGACCACTGAGGTTGGGTGAGTTAAGGCCAGGTACCCGCTGCATGATCGCTAAGGATTTATTCTAGCGGCTCGTTTAGCACCTTCAGGCTACCCGAAAGCTTAACTGCACTACCTACGAAGAGTTAACATCAAAATGCATCATACAATATTTAGAAAATGAGCATTCTAGGATTCCTAACAACGGTCATTTTCACTCATTGTTCTATAGATACTGTAATTAAGAAAGACTACAGATCTAGTCAGGCTGGTGCACCACCATTATCCAAGAATTCATCATCATTAATCCGCATCTTTAATCTCTATGTATACACTTTGTACAAGAAACCTTCTCTTAATTATCTCGAATTACCCATCAATCGGGCATCTATACTCCCTCTCAACCCCGACCACTTCCCCGTTCTGCTGCTTCTCTTGCAACTCATCAAGACAGCTCTGGTGGTAAATGTGCCGACATGCCAGCACCACCAATGGCCCCATGGGCTGGTCCTTATTATTGCTCACGCCACTGGTAGCGTTCGCTTCGATGAGCATGCTCGAGGGTCTCGTGTCGACTCCTTTACCCTTAGCCTTGAGGTCTGTTTCGCCATCGTCACCCTTGGCACGTTCCGCTGCATTGGCCTGTCTTTCCTTCCTTCTCTTTTCCTCAATGGCTTGTTTATCTTCCCATGCTTCAAACACCGATGTTCCAGCCACCCCAGGACCCCAAACCCTTCGACTACATGCTTCGCAAGTTGATCCTCTTGGTCTCCAACCACGTTGACGGAGCTCGACTGATTGGTTGACGTTGACAAACAGGCTGCGTTCCAGGAGACGATTCGATAACTTCAGGATTGACTCTTCATACGCATACGCCGAGAAGATTGATGCAAGTACACCTCGTAGATCGGCCAAGTTCGGCGATGAAGCAGCTGCTTGTGTCAGGAATGCTCGCAAGATACGCAAGAAAGACAAGTTGGAACCGGCGTTTGATAACAGTTTCGATCCCGACTGCGAGGTTGTCTGACTAGACGTTGTTGTGAGCAGAGCCGTGAATGTGTGCTGGACTAGTGACCGCAGAAGAGCTACGAGCTTCTCCTCATCAAACTCGTCGTCACCGGTATTTTGCTCAGCAGCAGTGCTTAGTGCAGGTGATAGATTCTTCGTGATCTGCACGCATGCGTCGATCAAGCTCAGCCAAAGAGCCTCATCGGGAGAGAGTGTCTCGACTGCTGACTTGGGCGCCTTTTGGACCATCTTTGACTTCTTGGATGAAGACTTGGTCTGGCCTTGACATAACCAAATACCAACGTGGACGTACTTCTGGAGACCTTCAAAGAGATCCTCTGCGGCATAGCCAAGACTTGGTCCCGCATGTCGTTCCTCAGCGCCAGTCAAGAGTCCATGCATGGCCGATTCTAGGGTTTTGAGATGCTTTACAAGGCGTTCCATGGCATCCTTGACTTGGCCTTCCCGAGCCATCAACACCACAGCTGCGTCAATGACGCCAGTCTCTTCCATGGTAGGTAGTAGCTTGTCCAATCTCAAGTCGGTCGACTGTACAATACCAACATAATCTGAGACATGGGATGGCTCAAACTGACACATGAGCTGCACATATTGCTCAATCAAATCACGAGCAGTAGCCAACTTGGTCTCTGTTGCAGGCTCTTCTGGCTCCAAAAGAGTCTTGAGATACGTGTGCTGCAATTCTGGTGCATCATCTGCTGAGTCAACAATGTGCTGGTGAAGGTCCAAGTCTTGTTCGGCAAGTGTCTTTGCTGTGAGTGAGGGCTCGAGCTCGAGTAGATCTCGTGCATGTTCCCTGACGACCTTGAGCACCTCTTGGGTCTGACGTCCAGTAAGTCCTGCCTGAGGTCGCAGACACTCGCGGAGACAATCAAACACCAACTCCTGATCTTCTGGATCCTCAAAGTAGGTCTGTACAAGGTTGCCGTATTGCTTGTCTGTCTTGTATATGCGCTTCAGAATGCGATAGAAACCCGCCTTCTTGAACAATGGCATCAAGTCGGGCATGTCTGATGGGTGGTAGACAGAAAGGAGATACTCAGCACTGAGCTGCGCATCCTCCGCCAAGTCCTGACCTGGATAGTTACACAGTCCAGTCAAAACACGCGATAGTGTTGTGCCTGAGAAGAGTAGATATTGGGGGAATTTGGGAAGATTTCGTGCGATGAACATGTCAAGATAGATTGTATCTTCCGGCGCAAAATCGTTTGGATTCATAACATCCAATAAGATAGATAATACATACTGTCGGTTGATGGTTTGCCCAAAGATCTGCTCCTCGGGCAAGTCGCCCTTGGAACTGCCATTCATATGATGGTCGTTTGAGTCATTCAAGAACGAGTCCTCGAAAGCCTCGTTTAATGCGCTCAGGAAGCTAGGAGCATCCAGCTTCAGGATCATACGAAGATATGGAAATGACGGTTGCGAATCGGAGTTGGGAATGGTACAGAACTCATTCCCACTGCCTTTGGGCCACGTTATTGTTCTTCCTGAGAAGAAGAACCAGTAAATTTCAGACTTCGCCCTGGTCGCCATCTCTTCGGTCATCGTCTGCTCGTTCGGATACACTCTTCCGGTCAGCGTGTAAGAGAGGTAGGGAAAGACCTTGAAGGCGTTGATGCTGAAGAAATCATCTGCTGGGTTGTTCGCTGTGAAGTCACCATCAACCATGAGAGGGATGAGCAGCGAAAGGAGATCGATCATAGGCGTGATATAATCGCCAATGCCTTGGTTCCAGACGTAAATGAGTGCATCGTACAAACTATGTTGTTTGCACAGCAGAGTAGTCTGGTCCAGATCCAAGGTTGCAGTCTCCATATGACAGATCATCTCCTCAAGTCTACTCTCCCAGCCACGGCTAACGTAATGCTGGACCAGATCTTTGACAATAGTTGGTGGTACCATCGTGATCGTCTTCTCCAGAATGCAGGGCTCGAGGCACTCGAGGAATATGCCAGCGATATCAGCGTCTTCATACCATTCATACATCTCATCAAAGAGAAAATCTTGGTTGTCGACGGCTTGACAAGCTGTGAAACATGTATCCGCTAATTGCTTCATATGATCATCGTCGTAACTCTCGGGGTCCTTCTGGCGCTGGCCAAAGGCATACTTCAACGAAGCGCTGATGATCTCCATAATCTTGTCACGAACCATGGTGTGGCGTAGAGATGAATCTTCAGGCAGTCCAACAGTGAGTTTGTCAGCATCGCCAGTATAATATGAGGTAGCAAGCTGGATAGCACCCAGGTAGTCGCCATTCTCCATCATAGCAATAAGCCTGTCTGCCCAGTTCGACAGTGCGCCGATCGACACTTCATTAAAGCCAAGGATAAATATCCTTCCCTTATATGCTTTGAAACTCATGTAGAAGGCATCAGCTACGACTCCATGCATAGACGGATCATTCTCATCATGTTGCTCCACGAGCGTATGAAGCTGCTCAGAGAACAAGTCTGCGTGGTATATGTACTTCTGTACCAGATCAAACCCTTCAGTCATGCGCATGCTTCTATCTTCAAGGACAATCATCCGTTGGGATATAGTAAGGACGGCCAGAACGGAACGACTGAGCCATTGGACGGCAACAATAGCCTCTTCGCACTTCCATCGATTTCGTGCTTTGAACTTGTAAGAAGGAGGCTGGTCCTTGTCCTCACGAGGATATTCGTCCACGTCTAGCACAGTCAAGATGTTCGACCAACAGTAAGCAAGCTTCACCTTTGAGATATCACTTCCAGTATGAGGGTCCGGTACTTTTAGCTTTACAGCTGGGAACCATGCCAAACACCCTGTCATGGCACTGTGAGGGGGAACATCTTTAGGGCGCGCCGACTTATGCTGAGTTTGCGCCACGGGTGTAGTTGAAACAATAACAAGGAGATACGGCGTGAGCATAGCTGTCAAGCCAAGGGTATCTGTTGAACACTCAACATTACCCAGGGGCAGAGGTGCAAACGCAAGAACGGTACTGGGCTTGACCGTTTTCCCTGTTGGTAATGGCGCATCCGGATATCGACCAAGAATTCGATGAGTCCTCACAGTCCTTCCAAGTGCGCCTGTTCCTCTGGTTGCCAGATGCGAGAAAGCCATCCCCCGGTTATCTGCTGAAACAAGTGCCGTATGACGAGTTCCCAAGAAACCGAGGTGGACGATAGCAACATCGGGCACGTGTCCATCTACCGTGCGATTCTGTAGTTGCGCTGGTTCTAGATGCGGTATTGTTAAAAATGGTCTTGAGGCACGACTCGTGTCCCAGGTAAAGATGTTGCCGCTCGCATGACCTCCTGCAATTGTAGTATGGTCTGCAGATATTGCAATAGCGGTGATTGGTCCAGATTCAACGGCTATATCAAGTCAGTTTATACCCTCCAGGAAACAGTTTGCAGCCTACCTTTTGTTCCTGGTCCAATAATCATTTTGAGATTTTGGTTATAATCGAAAACCAATATTATACCTTTGGACGTTCCGAGTACTATATTGGCGGATACGGCGAGACATGTAGGTGACCCAAAGTTTCGTTTTCCTGCTTCAGAGAATGCGTGACCATTGAGTTTCCGTAGCTTTGTCCAACGAACAACTTCCCATGGTGGAGTTGGTGTTTCGAGGTCGTTCTGGTCGAGGAGGAATTGGGAGCTTAGAGATACATTACGGCTGTGACTGGAAAGAAAGGGAACTGCCGGGGATGACGAGCGAGGCGTATGGATATTTGAAGAGGAGGAAATTCGCGATTGGAATCGTCGATCGAATGGTCGGAAGGATGGTGAGGGACTGCTTAGGCCAGGACGAGAGGCTACAGATGGGAGAACGCTGCTTCCAGGAGAGGAAACAAATGATCCCTGTGATAGGTTAGAGTATGCTTCGAGATCCAGCAATTGGTATTCGTACTTGAACGGATGGCGTGTCGTCAGGTCCCGACAACACCGAATCTATCGGACTCCCAACTCGCTTTGGTAGACCATGCAATGAGCTTCCACCCAAAGAGCTCACGTCCGAGCTATCTTGATGTTGCTGTTGCATAATCTCGCGATATCTATTCCCAACGGACCCGTTTCCTATAGGGACAGGTGTGAGATGATGGTCAGGTCCGTCACTGTCCTCGAGCGAACCATGATCAACACCATCAGCACCAGCCTCCGCGGGCGCATCATTTATCGAGTCGTCGCCATTGTCCAGGCCCACGTCTCCCGGGAGCGACAAGTCTTCTGGATCGGCCATTGCTCCATCACTACATGCGCAAACACTACCGCGACGAGGTCATGACACACTGCGCGGTATAAACGGGCTGGTGGGTTGGCGATAAGGCAACAGTGCGTTTAGCCGTTTCTGGAGCTTGGTATAAGATGAACCGGGTCGGAGGGGCAACCAAGACACGCCTGGAGAGGTATGTAGGCTTTGGAATGCTGAAATTCTTAAAAGCGTTCACAGGATATCAGCTTATCACGGCTCGATAGTTGTTGCGAAAGAAATAATTTGAAAGGTATCGCGCAAGCTGAAAGCTATAGGCGAGCTACGTAGGTCAGTTAGTTCGTTACGCAGCCCCATCGTGGAAGGTTGGCAGCGGCGCAGTCCAGCGCACCTGCCCAGCGTCTCCGTACGGGGCGGCCCGGGGATTCTCCGGGCGGTCTGCGCTGTGACGTCTTTCCCCGATGGAAGGTCGCATTTGCGACAAGAAGTTCCACTGTGAATCAACAAAGCTTCTTGAATACTACACTCCTTGTATAAACTGAAACACCATAAACAGAACAGCGCACCAACGAGAAGTCCTCAAAATGTCTTCAATTGGACCGCAACTACCACCACATCTATCAAAAAGGAAACGCACGCCAGAGGATGAAGAGTCCAGCAACAGTAAACATCGGCGCAGCGAATCTCCAGCAAAGAACACAGACGAAATCGACCTCGAAGACTCAGATGATGATTACGGTCCCAGCGCGCCTCTACCTCCAAAAGCGCCCATCGGCCCAGCTCTACCAACATCCAACAAAGACGAGATAGATCTTGACTCAGACTCAGACTCTGATACGGGCCCAGCACCACCAAGACCAACAGTCGGCCCAGCACCTCCGCCAGCTGACATCGCACAACGCCCTGCTGAGTCTCCCGATTCAGATTCTGACTCCGAGGATGACTACGGTCCTGCGCTGCCAGGCTCATCCAAAGCGAACAAACCCACCATAGGACCCCAGCTCCCAGTCGCTGAACCAGCACAGCAGCGCGACTCATGGATGCTGGCGCCCCCTGAAGCATCAGGCTATTCAGAGCGCGACCCTACCAAAATGCGCAATCGAAAATTCGCCTCCAAACCAGCATCATCATCTGGGCCCACGGCTGTCTCGACAATATGGACTGAAACCCCTGAGGAGAAGTTGAAGCGACTACAAGACTCCGTGCTAGGACGCGCCGACAAAGCTGCAGAGACAGAGCCCAAGGGCGGAAAGTCGCGGGAGGAAGAGGAGCGAAATCGCAAGATTTCTGCCAATATCGAATCGCAAAGAGGCAAGAGTCTATATGCGGAGCACCAGGGACGAAGAGAAAAGTCCGGACAGAAGGTTGAGGAGGAAGATGACCCCAGCAAGAGAGGATTCGATAGAGAGAAGGATATGGCACTGGGTGGCAAGATTGGTACAGCGCAGAGGAGGGAGTTGATGAACAAGGCCGCTGATTTTGGTGGAAGATTCTCAAAGGGATCTTTTCTATAGACATCAGCTGGTTTTCATACCAGCATGTACATCATATAACATAAATATTTACATATCATGTTTAATCATAGTGAAGAGCGTATGACGGAACAAATGTCATTTGTGCCACCTGACTATACTATAAAGACCCAAAACCAAGCTAACTCCGCCGCTCCGTTCCCATCCAGCTGAAAGCCATGTTTTCTAGCCCAATGCAAATACAAATATCTGTCCCACAATAGACAGTCCCCAAGAGTACCAGTAAATCCTCGATGTGAGCAGCCCACGCTGCTCTCGCCTTCGCTAGGCATGACCCACGATCGCAACCTCGAAACACCATCATCAGGGGTATATATAGCTCGTCGAGCGTTATACAGCCTCACTCTCTCCCAGTTATACAGCTACTGTCGCTCCACGTGTATATCATGCGGTATAAATCAAATGCCGTGTCGTCAAAAATCAATTCCTTTATAATGTGAAGATTCGAGACGGTTGTGCCCAGCATATCACTGTTGGGAAGGAATGAGAGAAAACCATCGCTAAAAAGATTCGTGTCGTTATGTAAGAATAAAAATTGTGATACACATCACTATGAGGCAGCCTGTGTTCGGTTTGCCGCTTCAAGTTGTGAAGGTGTTACATCATCAGGAGTATTTTGGTTGCCCTGTGCTTGTCGCCTTCGACCAAATCGTAAAGCACCCCGCATAGATGAGAGAACGCCACCATTTGATGTTTGAGTAACTTCCGGTGTCTGCTCAGTCTGTTGGTTAGGCTCCTGGGCAGCTGGAGCGTCGCCTGTCCTACGTCGACGACTAGCAGGAGCTGGAGCTTCATTCCTATCGTTGCGGGAACCCCTGATCCATGCAGAGCGAAGAGCAGCAGGCATACCAAAGACTGGGTTGTTTCTGGGGTCGAAACTGGATCCGTTGTTCGCACCGGCCTCGTTGTTGGCATCAGGGGCAGGACGAGGCTTGGGAACATAGTAATCGGCCTTGCAGAGCGGGCAGCAAGCTCGTCGACTGGTCAGCCAGGGGTCAACACAGACGGCGTGGAAAGCATGTCCACAAGTCAATCCGCGAACATCGTCGTCATCCTCAAGTGTATCAATGCAGATAGCACATGTATCACCAGGGCCTTCGAGACACTCGGGGGGCAGAGCGCCGTCAATATGGTCGTCCTCATCATCGGTATCCTCACTAGAGACTCGCTGAAGCCGGGCGTTGTTCGTAGGCTGATCATTTGGAGTTTGTCCGTCGGCTGTGGTCTTGGGAGCCTCCTTTGACTTTTCAGCCTCAGCAGCCGCGGCAGCAATGGAAATCTCGGGTGCTGATGTTTCGGTAGCGTTGCTCGCAGTGGTTGTCTCTCCCTGTCCATTCGATTTGGGTACGTTGGTGGCGGGTTGTTCGTCAGTTGAGTCGCGAACCTTTGCAGAAAAGTCTGGCACGATTCCATCCGCCTCACGAATACTGTTAGGTCGAGTGGGAGGTGCAGAAACGCCGCCAGTAGTAGGAAGACCCTCCTTTGCACGATCGGAAACCCATGTCTTGTACTTCATCATCGGGAACTTGTCGTTGACCTCGTCCATAGTCATCAATTTCTTCTCGCGACGTCTGCGATGAGGTCGAGGCATGTTTTCGAGAGGCATAGGCTCGCCATCCTCGTTCATTCGCATTTGTCGATTTCGGGCATTATATCGGAAGCAGTATTTAACACCAACGATGATCCTGAGATTGTGTGTTAGAGCCATTTCAAGACATGATCCAACCATCGCCATGCAACGAGATTGGATATATGATCGTTAACAATTTCTTACCATAAGTTTGTGAAGACGACACCAAAACCTAAAGCGACAAAGAAAAGAAGAGGCGAGTTTGAACCGCCTCCATTGTCTTTTCTGTCATTGCCGTTATCTGTTGTGGTCTCGGCGGCGGCCTGAGAAGTCGTCGACGAAGGGTCTTCAGCGGCGGCAGCGCGAATCACGACGTGAGAAACCTCAGTCAGTATCTGGCTAACGGCGACCATTTTTAAAGTGTGGCAACGGCCAGATTAAATGTTGAGCAGTTGCAAGTCGGCTCGAATTAAATCGCGGGTTACCGTGCGGGTACCATGGGCTGTTCAAGAAGAAACTCTTGCGGTTGAAGGGCGGCGGCGGAAGAAAGGCAATTAGCAAAAATCGCCAATCCTGATCAATCGCCCTTGAAGTTTAAAAAAAAGGGCGCCTTTGTCCAATTTCTCCTTCTTTTTCACGGAAGAAGAAAAAGTAATACTCGATTATGAGCGAGTATGTAGTTGATGAGGTGAGAATAGAATAGCCGGCGGAGGACGGAGAGGTGGAGTGGCAGGACAAGGCAAGAAGCAAGGCAAGCAAGGCAAGAGAAGAGACAGAACAGATCCAACGGCAGGTGCAAAAGTGGCCGCGTAAAGGATAAAAAGAGCAGGAAGGAGCCCAGAGGAATGGGGGAACGGGGCGAGCGAAACCGGGCCGGGGGCTAGCGATGCAGCGTGATTGGCAGAGTCAATACGCCGTGTGGAGTTGACGCCGTAGGGAACACTGTGAGGTGGTACCTTTGCGACAGCAACGATTGGGACAGAGGGACACAACAGGCTGGAGAAATCCTGGAGAGGCCCTAGGATGAGCTGGAGCTAGTGGATAAAGTGACCTGAAAGAGGTAGGTCACCCCCAATTGAAGTATCGCGTTAGACTTGACAGGGGGCCAGGTGTGATATGTCTGTGGCTGGAGGTGATCAAAGCCTACAGTAGATGGTGTGGTGAGATGGTGAACGGTGTCGTGAGGTTGGGTGGGTGGTTGGCTCGGAAAGGCGTCCCGTTTTGGAGATTGCGAGACCTTTCTGATAGATATCGCGATAGTTGATCGTGGTGGTGAGTCTTGAGGATGTCGAGTCCAGGAATAGAGGAAGAATGGGATGATGTGCTCGTGATTCAGAGTCTGAGATTGGGTAGACAAAGGTGCTGACAACCACGAATGAGTGAGCAAACGAACCGGTGGTCTGTCCCTTGCAGATGGAGACCTGCGGTGTTTATAATTGATAGGAACTCTTTAATATCGTGACAGGTCAAATGGTTTTGAGTCTAACGGGCCCATCCGTTTAATATCGTCCTGATACTGTTGCAACTGCGCGATAGAGAAATGCTTTTTTCTGTTCCGTATTCTCGGGCGTATTTGCCCATTACGCTAGCGCTTGACATCTTATCCATCGCTGACAGTCGTGGCGCAGTCCGCGGGGTGAAAGAGAGACCTGACCTGAACCTGGACCTAGACCTGGACCAAGCGCGGTGGAGTTTTGAATTCACAGAAGCTGTGAAAAGCACGGTTCTCCGACCAGACCAAGGGTTTTCTCTTTGAGATCTATCGCTGGTTTTGAGACAGGGCATAGCAGGGTTGGGCAGGGTTGGGCAGGTTTGAGAGATGGGACGAACGGGAATGCTAGGTTAGAATTAGATTCAGGGCCCAAGAGTTTGGTACTATTAGAGGCTGTGACTTGCTATCATTTCACATTTATGGTTTCATGTCTATTAGTTTATTTAACCGTCAGCAGTAGGAATTAGCCAAAGGCAGTATCCATTCAGCTATTCAAGCGTTGAAGTTGACACTGCCTTAACTTTCCAACAGTTGCCATAGCTCCAACGCATCTCTCCGACTGGCGGCTTGAACCGTTGATCTTCAAAGTTCAGTCACGATAAAAGAACGTGTTATTTATTTATTTATTTACTTTTTACATTCTCGCAACTGTGCCTTGCTTTTGAAGGCCCAATACTTTGACCGGGTCAATTGACAAGCATCTGAGCGCTTCCCACCGAAACGTCTCCACTTGTCGCCGACTCAATTCGTCTCAGCCCGTCCCGCAACTCAACTCCTAGTTTCTGTTTTCTTTGAAGCGCTCCACTACGATCGTCATCGACAAGAGGAAGTAATTAATGCGAAAAGGAAAACAATTCCTTCTCCGACCGTATAACTTTATCCTGGATTTGGAGGCCTTTCATAAAAAGGGGTCTTACTGCGGCTGACAGCTGAGACCCTGCCCTGCATTCCGCTTAGTAACGCCCAAAAGTCTAGACAAGCGGCACAGCTCAGCCCACGATCTTGATGAGCCTGACCTGTAGGAGGACGCGTTCCGAAAAGCTTGGCTTTTTGGATAGTGGCTGCGAAGGTTTACTGGTATTTCAGTCCAGCGTATTGAGTTGTGCCTCTGTACGCCTCAGTTTCACGGTGAACCCGAAAAGCAGGATAAACAATTAGTTCTTGAACGAGTGATACTGGAAGAATGATTAAAATATTAGGAGATGACGATGTTCCTGCAGTTGTTGCGCAGTGATACGTGGTGTAGCTGTGTCATTGTGTTACTGAGGTCTTGATTGATGAGTGGTTATTTCTCTCGTACTCTCAAACCTCTAAAACAGGCTTTAATGACAGCTGTCTCAGAACAACCAACAACAAAGTTGAATAATCAAAACAATGCCACGTTCGTGAAGGATTAATCTTTGAACTATGTCTTGGCTGGCCTTTATTGAAGCAGCCTCAAGCGATGCTGAAACACATTCGAGAGAGAGATATCCTGGCAGTGAATGCGATGGATCTTTAGTGGAGTGAAGGAGAAGTACTCTACAGTGCTCCTCGTTAAACTCTCACACTGCCCCTTAGTGTCGATGTCTGGCGCATCTTTGGGGGCAGGGATGCCTGTAGTGTAGTGGATAACGCAGCTGCACCCCATCCTCTCTGGCGGGTCTTGGCTTACTCGCTATCGTCTTGGCTGTGGCGATTGGATTGGATTTAGTTTCCTAAATGCCTCTCACTCAGTCTGCATTAACCAGAAACTGACAACAAAGGTCAGCGGGGTTTGAGCCTCAACCCAGACCGGAATCTGCGGGAGGTTCGGCTGCAACGGGATTCCACCTGTCACTGTTTATTTATATAAATAACGAGTTGGAATTGTTTATTGTTTCTACTGAGTTTACCGCATTACGTATTCGTCTCTTCCGCACATCCCGGCACGCACTTTAATTGTTGAATATCAATGGGGCTATGACGCAGTTATTGAAACCTCACCTTAAAAAAGAGCCTGACTCTTTGACTCTGACTGAGAGAGATACAAATAAACCAGTCAGACGACCATAGGCTCGACCAAAAGATCCACGTCAGATCTTCAGTCATTGCTAAATCCCGGCAATTCCCATGATTGTCTTTTCCTCAATTGTTTCTCGACTGCCGAGGGATGTCACAACAGTCACAACACCAATGGGCTATGTAAAGGTATCCCATGTAATTCTTGACTCTTGATTGTTAATTACAAATACCCATCAAAATCTATGATGTCGATATATCTATCTATGCCGAGGCTATGGTCTCTTGGCTCTCTCATATCCCCAGATAATATGATGATTTGCCTCATGGTCGGCATCATAGACATGATGTTTCTCAAAGATGATTGAACATGACGCTATTGACCGTTTTTTTCTTCTTATGATAGACGGAGCACGGATGGACCCTGACTCTTGTAGTTTCAAGCACCTTAGTCAGACTTGACGATCACAGCCTCGACTTTCGGTAGCTGTCGATACTACTTCACAGCCTCAGTTTTCGTCGACGAATAACCAGAAGCCCCAGGCATCAAGTAAACTTCCAGACTAGAGAGCGGCTGACTGTTCCCGCTGCGTCGTCACCAGATCGTCCATCGCCTTCCTGTCCTGTCTTTTCTCAGCTTGGCTTTTGTCTTGGCTTTCTGGTGGTGTCTGCTAGCTACTGCAAATTATCGAATGCCTTCATGGACCTGACCTGACTTAAAAGATCCCGGGTGCCACCCCCGCTTTCTGTAGTAGAAATGGCCTGGTCGAGATGCATCTACTGATCCCCTCCCCTCTCCCCTCTCCTCTTTGGACTCCATATCATGGGGTATCCTGTGGAGGTGGTGGTGTTAGATCTGGTTCCGAGGTTGACAACCTGTCACCGCAATTGCTTTGACCACTTTATGATGTCTTGATAGCAATATGCCTTCAATATAGGCAACATAATATTTCTAAAAATCAGTAGTAATCATTAAATTAATATTGTAGACTCAGGTATTCAATTATCAATCATTCTTAATCAACCAACCAGAGTCGTCCCTCGGTTCTCCACGTTAGTCTTCCGAAATAGGTAGGTTAAACTCTCTTAGTCTGCCCCACGCCAAAAATGTTGCCTTTCTGCAGAAGAGAGACCCAACAGTCACCGACTAGATCATCACTGTAGGCTCAACCACAACTGGAGACTTCCCTAACAAAAACAACACGCAGAAATACCTCAAATATGCCTCCTACAAAGCTCCCCGAGTCGGGAAATCCCCTGTAAGTTAAAGTGGCGGTGCTTCAACTCGCTCTCTTCTACCCCGGTGCTTTCGTGGTGGAGAGAGTATAGAGCAACCCATTCGAGTCAGCTCCGACCAGTGAAAGAGTGTGTGTGGGCTAATCTTTGGCTGGTTGTTTTTACAGTGTGTTTTTCGACATTACTATCGGAGGTTAGTCTATCCTGTTTCCCCCCCTCCGAGGACGGAGCATACCATCGCTTCAGAAGTGAGGCTATTCCCAGTGGTCTACAACAGAGCAATGATGCTGCTGTCGATATCACTACTCACTGACTGCCATCACATACACACTTGATGTCGTTCCCCACTGACACATGCAGGTGAACCCCTCGGCCGCATCACCTTTGAACTCTTCAAAGATGTTGTGCCCAGAACAGCAGAAAACTTCCGTCAGTTCTGCACCGGCGAGAGCAAGAACCCCGTCGGCCGTCCTCAAGGCTACAAGGGCTCCAAGTTCCACCGCATAGTAAGCTTCCCCTTCTGATCTCCGACCTGCAAACTAACTACATTAGATTCCAAACTTCATGTGTCAAGGTGGTGACTTCCTGAACGGCGACGGCACTGGTTCTACGTGTATCTGGGGCTTCAAGTCCTTTGAGGATGAGAACTTTACGTTGAAGCATGATCAACCCGGTCTTCTCTCCATGGCTGTACGTTGTTCATTCCTTGGTTGGTGATGTTATGCTAATGAGAGTCAGAACGCTGGACCAAACACCAACGGATCCCAATTCTTCATCACCACAGTTCCCACACCCTTCCTTGACAACAAGCACGTTGTCTTTGGCAAGGTCTTTGAGGGTATGGATGTGGTCAAGAAGATGGAAGCTACAAAGACTGGTTACCGCGGCAAGGACGTGCCGAACATGGACGTGGTCATCTCCCAGTGCGGTGAGATGTAAGTACTTGCACTTTACTCGGTGTAACCCGTTCTTGGGATTCTCGATGGGTCGGTAGGAGATATGAGACCAATGGAACACGATCGAGGGAATAGAGAGGCCGAGATCTGGAACAGGATAGATACCCGTCGTAAACACAAATCTCCATGTACCCCTTACTCTGTCGGCGCTTTTCATCGTTTGTGCCATGTTACACTGACCTCGTGAGTTAGATTACGTGCAGCGTGAACCATGGCAATGAACCAACATACAATATTTCAGGGTCCCCTACGTTCTCCTGGTATATATATATATCGAGCCAACTACCGAGATAACCACATCACAAGTTCATCAAACACAATCACAAAGGCACAGCAAACATGTTTCACTTCATAAAGGCACACACAAATCGTGACGAACTGTTTTGAAATTTTGTCTGGATCGAATTTTGTCCTCCCTAGATCCCTTTCCCCCGAAACGAAATGCTCCCGTACCAAAAAACCAGTAAAAGCAAATGCACCATGCTACGTAAATTCATGTCCACATATCCCAGCCGTAAACGAAAGACCACGCCACCAATCCCGACTCCCCCCTTTCCAAAAGGAAGGGAAGTGGGTGGTGCGCGCGTAAATTTCAAGTGGTATCATACCCTTTATATCCAACGCCGTTGAATGCGACCGGCGCCCCTTTTTCATGATGTGTTGATCCTTTGCCTGCATCGGTGAAGATGAGGAAAACACAAACCCGTCTATATATACTGTGAAAGAAAGACGTAAGGAAACGACGCCCCTTGACGAGGATACAGGAGTCAAGGGGTTGTGAAGATTGGGCAACCTAAAAGTTGCCAAAGACCCAGTTCCGGCGGCTGCGGAGGAATGGCGTTGGGATAGGAGGGCCATCACCCTGAGGCTGAGTCGGTGAACCTCCGTTGGCAGGAGGTTGTTCACGGAACTCGCCGCCGGGGAACGTGGGTTGGGCAGGAGGAGCGTTGGCTTCTCCAGTAGAGGAAGGTGTGTTTATATGGGTGACAATGGTCTTAATCACCGTGGAGGGCTGCGGCTGTTGCGGCTGGTCACCTCCAGTGGGCTGTTCCTTGGTTCGCGTAGTGTAGAGTGTCTCATAGACAGTCGAAGCAGTAGGCGGAGTAGGCACAGCGTCAGAGTGGCCCCTGGTCTTGGTGACAAGGGCAGTAGTCGTGAGGGTCTTAGTGCTGACCTCTCCGTCCACGGGCTCAGGGGACACAGCGGGGAGAGACTCAGTAGGAACCGTAACATATACAGTGGAGATGATGGGAGAAGGCTTGACAGTCGCAGTGACAGTCACGGTAGCAACATTGTCGCCGTTGCCAGATCCTCCGTCCGAAGGTGCGGTGGGCTGAGCAGGCTGAGAGGGAGATGAAGGAGCCGTGGGAGGGGGAGCATCACCACCCTTACCGCCGTCGACGTCGACTTGAAAGTTGGACTCCATCTGCTCCTCGATACCGGCAGAGTAGATGTTCTGATTTTCGACGTACTCAAGGATGTGCTGATCCTTGGCGGCGAAGGCCTCAGAGCCAGTGATCTTGATGTCAATGACACTCGAGTAGCTTTCGTTGCGCGCGATAGCATCCATGGTGAAGCCTTTTGGGACCTTGTCTCCGCGCATGAAAGAGCCAGCCCAAGGGAACTTGCCATTCTTGGTGGCTTCCATGTCGATCTTGTCGGCATTCAGATCGGGCCAGTCCCAGTACCAGTAGATGGTGTAGATATCACCAGCCTTGAGGTCGGTAGGGAGCTTCAGGTCAGACTGGCAAGCAAGCTCCTTCTCGTGGATTGCGCCCTGGTCCTTGAATTCGGCTGAGCGTCCGGTGCTGAGCTGACCACCGTTGGGCTGGTAGCACTGACCATCGTCATAGTTGCGAGTAGCGATGAGCTTGCCACGCTTGTCACCACCGGTGCCCTCCTTGTTCCAGCGAAGGTGAACATCGAAGAGCTTCTCCTCGTCCTTGGGCTGAGTGGTGCCGTAGAAGTAGATAGTGCCGCGGTTCTTGGGCTTGTTGGGCTGGTTCTCGGGGAGAGTGGTGTGGCCATTCTCAAGGTGCATAATAGCAATGTAGTCACCAGCAGCGGCTTCAAGCATGGGAAATTGAGGTTCCTTTTCGAGCTTGAACTTGTTCAGAATCTCCTCACCGGAGTAAGCGGGCTGGCCTGCCTGAGGGAGAATATTCTGAGGGATCGTGTCGGAAAAGGGGGGGTTGGTAGAATCGCGAGGCACGAAACCACGAGGGTATCCCATTTTACCGATCATGGTGCCATTTCGAGCGAGCTTGGAAGCCCACTCGACCCAGGAGTGAGCCGAAGCTGGCGAGATGAGGGCGCTCCCCGCGAGAGCGAGGCCAGAGGCGTGAAAGAACTTCATGTTTGCGAATGTTCTCGTTGTGTAGATTCTTTAGTGATGTTTTTGTAATTGCGGATTGCAAAGTAAATGAAGCTGATTTGTATCGAAATGATTTTCAAATAATGATTTTCGAAAAAAAGGAGTGTTGTTAGAAAGTGAACTCTGGAAGAGAGAATGAATGCGTCGCAATATATGCGCAAAGGAGTGGAAGGAGTGAAGCCTGTCACTTTCGATTCTTGCTAGTGCTGTATTGTTTATTGTGAATGAGAGAAAAAACACAATTGTTGTGCGGGTGAACAGGCAACAACGGGCAGCGCTTCTCCTTTGAGCGTTGAGGTTGACAGCTGGCGAACACTGGCAAGCTGTGTTAGCAGTGCGGGTTGTTAGGGGAACAAGTAATGCCTGAATACTTACCACTAAAGATAATGTAAGAGTTACAATAGAGAAACTGAAACTCTTGCAATCAATAGTGATTGGTTATGTTTGACTTAAACGATGTTTGTCGTTGATGGAGTGTTCGGTTGTGATGTGGTGAAGTAAAGATCCTCCGGCCGGCGCAGGTAAAGCGTTGATAATTTAGTCAGTCCCGCTGATGTTCAAGTGAAGGATGGCGACACAAGGAAATAATGAAACAAGGAGTTTGTTCAATGTTAAAAAGAGAAGAAAGAAGAAAAGAAGAAAAGAGATAGAGGTGACAAAGGAAAGAAAGAGAAAAGGTTGTATACCGTTGACTCTACTTCAGCATCTTTGGTGTTCGTGAGTCACGAACAACGAAACGGGTGATGCGTGTGATGAGAGCGCAAAGGCTTATCGAACAAAGACTCAGAATCTCTGACAAGCCGAGAGAGCACGACAGCGAACGGATGGTAATAGTTCAGAACGGAGTGGATGGGAGGACGAGTGGTAATTGAATGGATTGCACGAGAGGCAAGCAATCAAGAACACAAGTGGGACAAGTAATGCACGGCAAATCAAGCAAAGAATGACAAGCAGACACCCGTAGAACGAAACATGAGATCTTTTAGGTCGAAACATGAGATCTGGGACGCAAGGTATAGTTATCTGTTGCATCCCCTGGTGAACTAGGAACCTATCGTTGAGCAGCATGGTTATGGTCTAGGAAACTGGCCTCGTACAATGGAGTCGAGACGGAGACGGGAAGGAAAAGACGCAACGCAACATTCAACATGCAAGGCACGATCATGGCAAGGGACAGGGGACAGGGACATGGGAGGACAAGGCGCGGCTAATGGCATGTCGAGAATATGTGTAGCTTGGCATAGTCTGAGCTAGTTCATCCCATCGTATCGAGCTATATCGCGGATAAAAGATCGCGGCAGCTCATACATGCCATGAAAAGCAACGCTGGCGCGGTTAAGTTCCAATAGTGGAAATAGAAACGAAAAGCTTGGGGAGGCTATGTTTCGTCGCAGTATCGTCTGGGGAAGCGCTCAAGGGGGTACAAGAGCAGCTCCGAAACAAGTCGATAGGACAATTATTAGAACATGAGTCTGTTTGTACAAGGATCTGATACTTCAGACTCTTGGCCAAGATGAAATGTTTCCCACAATAGAGTATTTCTTCCATGTTTCGGAACTAGGATCTTGATAGCCGCCTGACTGGTCAAAGAGCATCAAGCGAATATTTCCACCAAAGCGTCTCAAAGAAGACTCACAGCTCTTCAGCGGTTGGCTGACCAAAGCAACGGGACGGGTCTAGACATGGATATTGATGGGAAAATAGATTCTAGCAGGGGTTTAATCCAGGTCTAGAACTATTGAACAATGCCTGTAACGGATTAATATGAGCCACTGCCAGAACAAAAAATAGTATGAAACAGGCCGATATAAAACTAGATAATTGGATGTCGTTGCTCGGTTGGCGCCCACAAGATTCGGGCGTCTAAGGAAATTGGCTGGCGACCGTTGCAAACGCGCTTTAGTGGGGTCAGAGGTCAATTGGCTGTGGCTTAATGATCGATTACAGGGATTAGACAGGGGCCATCTGGTTCGCTGTGGTTGAGCCTTGTCTTTTGTGGTGAGAAGAATAAGAAAGAAGCCTGATTCTGTGTCTCAGAATAATAGAATTGTTGGTCGCCTGAGGCCTACCGTCGTGGCCTTGTGGCCTTTTCATGGCCTCATCCAATTATAGTTGTGTATCTGCGCTTAATCAGAGAGGAAGGCGTTAATTAGTGAGTGGCTTCCTTCTATGATGGATGTCAGAGTGGCTTCCTTCCCAGTCTTGACTTGTATCTTTAGACGCGCCTTCCATTTATCACGATCTATCTATTTGAAACCGTGATACCCTCTTTTCTCTTTCTTCTCACATTTTTCTTCATCTCTTCTCTTAAACTTGTCGGTCAAGAATTGTCGTCGTCATCGTCCCACAAGGCCATCTCAACGGTCGCATCCTCGTAAATTTTATCGCTGCATTGACGAGCATGTTTGATCAAGCGCCCAAGAACAACTCCACCAGAATAGAATATTTTGGAAGAATCTCATAAGATCATGAACTTATGACCTGATTATCTCTCATCAAATCACTCTTTTTCTTATTATGGAGTGTTTTCTCCTGCTTGTTCTTTGACTCACTCACTCTTGGTCACACTCTTCTTATGTTGTCCTTCGTTGTACAGAACCACACGTGTGGCAGCAAACTAAAAGAGAATCAAATCTTGACCGCTTCATTTAATTAGGGATTGTATCACTAACCGATACTCTTTCTTTTGGACTCATAATATTTGAAGGTAATTGAAGCAGTCCCTAAATAGGGCGTCTTCAATACATCTTGTTCAGTATCCATAGCATTCTTCACCACTACAGACTAACATCTTCAACTCCTGCAATCAATATCGAATTATTATACTCAACCCTCGTGAACCTCCTTCATATTCAAAGAACTCCATAAATCTATCGTATGAATATTCAATACCTTCGCACCCCCTCAAACTTACTAATGCTCATCCCTCAATACACCCCTCCCTTGAGTTGTTCTTCTCTTGACACGCCCTCTTGTTTTGATCAAACTTTCGTCTCATCTCAACACTAAAGATGTTACGTCAAAGTCCCCTGCTTATCAATTCCAGTTAACGAAATGCTTCGTCTTTAACGGCCATCATCATCATTATTACTTTATTTGATCCTCTCAGTTGATATCTCACGTGCCTACGGGTGTGGCTGTTTCGTTTCGTCTTCTTCAATGGCTTCTCTCAATGTCTCACTTCCCCAATTTCTTCCCCTTCCATGTCTCTCATCATTACTCCTTTCAGCTACTCCAAGTTTAGCTTCCGCAATATATTGCTTTTTCTTCTCGAATCTGCACCGACTATCTGGGTTGGGGTTATTATTCTCTTCCCTGTGATTCAAGGGAATAATCCATTGTAAAAGCCGTTACAATAACTCACACCCTTCAGTCTCCAACTCAATCGAAGTGGATCGTGATGTAGATGCACTAAATTCCATCTCGACCTCTAAACCTTCAGACTGCCGATCCTCCTGGTGCCTGTTTGCGATGGGAATGTCGTCACTGTTCCTTACCTTAGTGCCCGTCTGTGATGTAGTGATCGACCAACGACCTGTCAAACTCAAACTCAAACTCAAAAACTTCTTTAGCCTATTAATGATATGATTGATATCACATCTGAGACGTCATGATGGGAACTTCACTGAAACGAGTAATCACTTCCAAATGCGGATGTATCAAGTGAATACCATACATCATAGTCAAGGCGAAAGATGGGACTCAAAGATGGGCTAATTATTCTCTTTTGTAAAACTTCGATAAACTATCAAACAATATGCATGTCGTATCTGATACGAAGTTGGTATTACTGCCATGATCAAAAACAATTCCCATAGTTGCTCCAAAACGCCTTCCATATTCCCGTACATGATTATTGTGACATTAACTGCGTAAATGCATCATTCCATCTCATCAATGGTCTCGCTCTTTTCGTATTCCTGCTCACCATCCTCCTGCTGCTGCCATTGTGACTGGGATGTGGCTATCAATGGCATCTCCTCTTCTTCGCTTCATCGGCCTGGGGCTGCCGTCACGATCAGCTCCCGCCATGTGTGCCCATTGTGATTGTGTCCAGATCGCTGTTTGATCGTTGCTTGACTCAACCTTGTGGTGAGATCCCCAGTCTGATCCGCTGCCGGTGCCTGTGGACCACCCGTCCAACGCCGGCATGTCCCAGCCTTGAAGGCCAGTGTCGCACTCTGAGTTATCATAGACAAGAGAGCTTGAGAGATCAAGTCCAGATGTAGTTGATGGGCTGTGGAAGGGGTTCACAGTGGACATGACAGGCTTGAGATCTGCTAGTGTCGTTTGCGCATCGTAGTAAGCCGCCTGGCTGTGTCCGTGTCCGTGCCCAGTGACAGTATGGCTCTCGCCCGCTGTGCTGCAGGTCGAAGGCATGAAGCCAACACCTGTGCTTGGAGGCATTCCGTGGTCAAAGCTGCCCGGGTACGACCCTTGTAGACCTGCGGTTGGTGGAGGTGTAGCGAGACCACCAGAAAAGGACTCGAATAGTGTAAGTCCATTGTTCGTTGCAGGCACAGTTGGCACTTGGGCCAGGCTCACGCTGGGATCCCATGCAGAGCTAAAGGTCTCGTTCATCGCTGCTGTCATGTGTTGGTTGATTGAAGGTGTAGGCGACATGATAGAATCTCGCGACATAGAAGCTGAAGGGTAGACAAGGGCCTTTTGCTGGTGGTAGCGGGACATGGGGTCGTTGACGGTCAACCATCTCCAAGAGGTACCAGCAGGCTTGAAAACGGGGTTGTACTTGTACCATTGGTTGGTTGTGTTGAATCGCCAGAACACAATACCCTGTCGAACCCATCGGTTCGAGTCGGGCGCACATGACCAAAGCTCCTGGTACATGGCCACCTTGCAGATGAGGTCGCTGCCGGTGAGATCGCGACGAGCCCAAGAAGCTGCGTCGCCATCGTCCTCAGAGCGCTTGCGCTTGCTACCAGCACGGTCGAGATCGTGCTTCTTGTTGTCGCTCTTGGTACGCTTCTCCTTCTTGCGCTGGTGTTCAACATCAGGGTATTGAACAGCCATGCTCAGGATGCTAGCCCACTCAACAGCAGGGAATGGAACGTGGATGTCCTGGCGAGGGCGAGAGTGGCAGTCACAGTCAGGCTTGGAATCGCTGCAGCCACGACGGTGAATGCCGGTCTCATTGGTGTAAACAGTAGACTTCTTGTCATCGCCCTGAAGCTCAGACGGTCGTGTAAGGCGGGTTACACACTTCCAGCGGTGGTTCTGGAGGTTGGGGTTTGTGATTGCCACCTCAACAAAGCCAGTGAGCTCAGACCCAGAAGGGAAGCGAGCATGCTCATGCAACTCAAGAGTTGCGCACATCTCAAGGAGCAAACACTCCTCATCGCGAGTGGGGAGATCGAGAGTCTCGTAGATCTCGGGCGCGTCCTTCTGCCATCGGCGGGTAACCGTCTTGACACAGGCAGAAGTGGTTCGATCCAAAGATCGGGTGTACTCGTGGAGTAGCACATCCTTTCCAAGTACACTTGGGCTGTCATCACAGTTGGTGTATTTGTTAAGGTGAGGGAAAGACTCAGTGTCAAGAGGAGTGTCTTGAGCATCGTAGGCAACCTCATCTCTGAACTTGACCTCAGAAGAGGAAACATAAATCTCAGCGGTCTTGGGTCGAACTGAGATCAGAGACTGAAGAGCCAAAAGTTGTGAAAAGTATTCATAGTTGGGCTTAACATCAGGCACTCGACCCTCAGCAAGAGCAGTCAGGACAGGGTTAGACTTGAAGGATTCTTGCTCCTCCTCGTCATAGTAGTCCTCTGAGTTTGTGGAGCCAGGCTCCTTCTTCTCCTCAGCAGGAAAAAGGAAATGGACTGAGAGTGTCAGTGAGATTTCGAGTTGTCAGAGATATTTCGACTTACAGCATCGCAAGTCCTCAAAGAACTTCTTGACTACTTGCATATGACTTGAGACCTGCTTGCGTCCCATTTGCTCAATGCTATCGTTGCTGTTGTCAATTCGAAAAATTTCTTTGCTGCCGAGGATGGCAACACAGATTGTGAAGATGTATTCGCTGATAAGCATGTTGCGGCCGTGTAGCTTTCCTCCCATGGAGAACTTGCGACGGCCCATGTGAGGCATGAGAAGAACAGCTGAGCCGTATTAGTATAAGTCAAGTCATTGGTTTTTAATGTACTTACAGTCAACGAAGGCGTCCTCAAGCTCAGACCTTCTCCAAACACCACCCTTATCCTTCTGGGTGTCTTTGTGTGCTTGTCGGTTGCGGTATTGGCGGAAAGCAGGCCAGAAGTAGAGAGGGTTGACTCCATTTCGTGGTCTTCTTTGGAAGCGAGGCTGGTTTCTAGGTGTAGGTACGCGGTAGAGGCACTCGAATGATTGTGAGGGGATCATGGGAGCTGGAAGGCTGGCTGGCACTGAAGGCGAGATGCCAACTGGGCTTGAGTAGCATGGGACCATGCTGTTGAAGCTGTGTGACTGAGCATTGCCGGCCTCTCGTAGAGGCAGACGGCTGTTGTTGTGATAGGTTTGTCGAGCATCTCGAAGATAGTCTGGTGAAGGTGTATAGCGTTGTGAAGACAGCACTGGTCTTGGGTGGTAAAGTGATGAAGACATGGCGACGGCTTTGGTGTTTTGCAAAAGGAATGCCAGTAAGAGAGCTCAGGAGGATAGACTTGACCCAGCTGAAATGCTGTCTGTGACTCTACGAATGCAGACAATGAGTAGACAAGAGATGATGAGAATGTTGAAAGGAATTCAAGACGTGGAATGGTGGGATAGATGTATGCATCTGAAGAAGGGAGTATTTAGGCACTGGAACGAAGAATCTCGAGGAGAAATCTAATAAACATCTATAAATCCAAGACTGGGGAGTATATCATAGATAGTCTGCGGAGCCCAGGGCTGGAGGCGCCCCTCGTCAACTCTACCTACTACTCAAACGATCAAGATCAAACCATCCATCATCTATCCACCAAAGAGGGTACGTACGGTAATGGGATGGCATGGGGGTGGGAAGGGCGCCGCCTCGTCCCCATCCATCTCCAACACCCAAGACTAACACCAGAGCTCCAGCCAGCGGGGAACAGACCTGACCTTGCCCGGAGGGAAGTCTATGTCGGTAGTAGTGGCGGCCAATTGTGAGTGCTTGCAGAAGCCACCAGCACATGGCAGCTTTGAGCTCTGATCGAGGGCGTTAGGGTGCAAGGGAGTGTCAGGGCGGGGTCGCGACAACTATCGCCAATCATCAGGGGACTTGCGGAGGGAGGGGCGTGTATCGAGGGATCTTAGAGACATCTTCAGAACGAACGGCGCAAGGTACGGAAAGGTATGTATTCAAGATTAGAATCAGACATTAAGAGGATCCGCGGATTCCCCTGCCAGGGTAATGAATTCTTTGACGATCCTCGAGCTCAGATCGAAGCCACTCCGAATAAGCGTTGCGAGTAATGCATGCCATCCGTTCTGCAGTGACCATGACCCTTGCCAAGGGAGAACGGCGTTGTAAAGCTGTCAAGACCGAGGCCAACTGTGCAGGATCAGGCACAGGCACAGGAACGCTCAGCCTTGTCGAAACCCTCAATCCACAGTAAATAGTATTTCTATAATTTTCTCCTTCATACTCAAACGTCCATCTCCTCGTTTTCATTGCCAATATTGACCCGAGTCCTTCCCTTGCCAGTCAATTGCTGAAGGGCCATCTTGTTGACTTGTCCTCCAACCTTCTTCTGCATCTTCTCAATCTCCTCCTCGGCATCAACTGCCTCTGCCTCAGCAAAGTCCAAGACAAGCTTGCGACCGAGCAAGTGGGTGTCCCTCAACGAGTTTAGTGCGTTCTCGGCTTCCTGGGGGGTGACAAAGTCTGCGAAAGCAAAACCCCGAGGCGTATAATCAGCCTTCTTGGGAAGGCGTACCGATCTAAGCTGGCCATAGGTAGAAAAGAGGGACCTGATATCCTTCTTAGTAACCTGGAAAGGCAAGTTCTTAATGATGATCTTGGTACGCTGCCCTGCAGCCTTCCTAGCCTTGTCCTCACGACGTCTCTCCTCGGCTGCGTCATGACCCTTGTGTGAGGCCTTGACAGCGAGTGTATGATCGTCAAGAACATGACCGTCCATGACCTTGAGTGCAGCCTGGGCTTGGCTCTTGGTCCGGAACTCCACAAAACCGAAGCCCATGCTAAGTGTCTGCCCTGGTTTCTTTGGGTCCATCTTAGTCTTGACCCTGGCCGAGACGAATCCGTCGAGGGCCTTGAAAGTTTCTGCAAGCCGAGACGTAGAAGTGGAAAAGTTTAAATTTCGCACAAACAGTGATGTTGTTTCCAACTCTTCCTCCGGCTTATCACCGCGTGACAGCAAGTCGTTCACACTAAGGTTTTGGACCGTCTGAGCCGGTCGATCTTTTAGTGACACGACTTGCTCCAGTTGGTCGCCGCCTCTGAAGATGTCACTTGGCGCCTTTTCCAAAAAGAGAACACTATCACCAATCCGGCGATACGCCAGGTTCCCAAAAGCGGCTTTGGCGTGGTTTGGTTGAGAGAACTGGACAATAGCAATTGTCCCGCTTGGGGGCATCAAAACTCTAAGCACAGGCCCAGACTCTTCAAAAAGCTTACGGAGTTCGTCGATCGTGGTCCCATAGGGAAAGTTCTTGACCAAGATAGCAGTATCGCCCCGCTTCTTTGATTTGAAAGCCTCCAGGTCCACTCCATTAGCCGTGAAATAGGCTTTGGTCTCTTGAATGACGCTCGTCTCCGCGATGGCCTGCTTGACACCAGCATCAGCTGAGGTAGGGTCGAGGAGTTCTGATTTTGAAACACCAAGACGGTTGGCAACTGATGCGTTGACGGCATCCTGGCTCATATACAGCGCATTCCAGTTGAAGGTACTTGTGGATGCGTTTTGTTTCTTGCGGATCATGTTTTGTTTCTTGAGAGGGAGTTTGGAGAGGGTAAACTCATCCAAAGCTGTGTCTCGCTTCGCACTCGCAGGAATGATGTGAAGAATGCGCCCCTGAAACGTCGCCCCGTCCATGGCTTGGAATGCTTCAACTGCTCCCGAAGGCTCAGTAAACAAGATCAGGGCGAACCCCTTGCTGGTACCTGACTTGCTGGCCGGCAGATGAA
The DNA here is from genome assembly GCA_012977735.1 of Fusarium tanahbumbuense. Lineage (NCBI taxonomy): Eukaryota > Fungi > Ascomycota > Sordariomycetes > Hypocreales > Nectriaceae > Fusarium > Fusarium tanahbumbuense. Next base: position 31,146 of record JAALXH010000228.1, read on the forward strand.
CCTAATATCCAACAGTTGTTAGTCGATGTGTAGACTAGTAAAATCCTCAAGAAATGCAGTGAAATTGGCAACAATTCAGCTAATCGAAGCATCTACTAAAATATTCGTCTCAAGGTTCTCATCATATACCGTAGTATAAGCTGTCCCTATCTGAGGTTCATCACGTTGTGGAGTTTTGGATAGAAAAGAAATAGAAATGCATTTGAAACATACCTCTTCAACTGTTCCGAACTGCTCGAAGGCCTCCCGAAGGTCATCTTCGGTGGCGCTGTAGGGCAAATTTCGGACAAAAAGTCGCGACGTTCGGCGGATCGCCTCAAGTGAGTCGTCCTTTGCCGGCTCACCCCCCGTTGCCTCGGCCGCGGGTTCATCCATCTCCATGTCATCCGCAGCAGGCGGGTCGTCTGGAGTGATTTCCATTGCGTCGCCTCCCTGTGCATGGTCGGTCTCAGTTATTGAAGGCCCTTGCACAGGTGTTCGTTCTAGATCATCGGGATCAACGAGGTCGAGCAGTCGATTTGTACGTGAGCGAAGCCAATCGTCATCTTCCGCAACGACCTCCTTCTGTTGCTCCACAGCAGGTTTTGTCGCACTTGAAGACTCCACCGGTTCGTCACCTGCAGGAACTTTATCCTGCATATCAGAAACCTCCTTTGCTTCTTTCAGCTGCGAAGGCAAAGTCTCAGAGACAATCGGCTTCGCTGGAGGTTCGATTCTGCGCTGCTTCTCCTTCCGAGCAGGGATTTGCTCGTACTCATCGTCGCTCTCTTCTTCAGGAACGGCGGTGGCAGCAACAGCAGCAACTCCATCACCGATACCACCACGGACACCATCGTCCATGGCTCCCTCCCTACCTTCCTTCATTACGTGAAGGAATTCGCGTAGCTTGGGGTCGGCAGCAGCAGCTTGGGGCTCATCTCGCTTGCGCTTCCTCAAGGTAGAGTCAGAGTCTTTCTCAGCCGATTGTTCCTTGCCCTTGATCGTGGTGGATGGCTGTGATGCAGGTTTGGAATGCGCGGCGCTCTGGTATCTGTTGAGGGCGGGGTCTGAGATCTAACATTCCATCAGTATTCGAAGTCAGGACATTATTGAGGAGTCACTCACAGGTCTAGCCGTCTCTACAGCAATCTTGGACATACGAATGTAAGACCTGTTGAAGTATTTGACTGCCTTGGAGGCATCTTCGGGTGTCTTGTAGCCCACATAGCCAATGCGTCGCTGGGGAATCAGCTTGACATCGGTAATCTCGCGACCCTGGGCGGAGAAGTGTTTCCGAAAGTCAGCCTCTGAGATGCTGGGAGGCAAGCCCTTGATGAAAATTCTTGAGGAAGCCATTGCGAGGTTGGTTATTGCTTTGTTTGTTGATTATCTCCCGATTATTTGGCGAGTAGTTCACCGGGGGAGTTTGACGCGTGAAGTCATTTTTTAAGAACGTGAGCTCTTTAAGAAGGGAGAAGAAAGAAAAAAAAAAAGTTCTCTACCACACTCTTATTGTCCGAGGTTGGGACCCGAAGTAGGCCCGTGCACCCGGAATTTCTAACAGTTCCAACCCCACTATTCGGCTTCTAGGATGCTTCAGATGCTTCTAAGGACGACGTTTTTCTTCACCGCCCACAGTTAAGAGATGGGAGAAATTCCAGAGATCAAGTCAAACGCCACAATAACATTGAACGTTGATGAAAGCAGTTGATTATGGTTGATGAGGGTCTATATGTATCTCATCATGCCATTTCTGTTGTTTTTCCATCACAATGTGCTCTTCAATGCTGTGATATAATATGTGTAGCTGGCAGAATTCTGCCGCTTCGAACTTTTCCTCTACAGCCAAGCTTCAATACCTATGCTGAATAGATATGATGGATTTCAGCGATCACAGACATATATACGTTTGTAAGGATCAATAAATAAATACATCAAGCGCCAACATTCTCATCGCCACCTTGGTCGCACACACTCAAGAATGCTGGTGCTGGGAATGACTTTGCCTCCAAGACTCACCTCCCACTCAAGACCTGCATACTGAATACCAAAGGGGTCATGTTGAAATCAAGTGGCCGGTAGCTCTCGTGATGTTTCTCTGGAGTTTACATCTCCGGTTGATCTCTCATCTGCTATCTTGTTCTTTTTGAACACTTGTCCTCCGAATGCACAAGGCTGCTTGCTGCTTGCAGTTGTTATTCGACAATACTGAAGGAATATCTTCAATCTATTCTCGTATCAGTCGTTGTTCCCTATCACCGAACTTAGTTATAAACATAGAATATCCTGCAACAACGGGAATGGAGATGGATTCCTGGTGGTCAATGTCCGTTCAAGTCCAAACGAGCGGCGTTATGCATTTGCTGGATGCCGATCACAGCTCCCATAGCAAGAAATGAAATCTAAGACAACAAGAATCTACATGTCTTATCGCTTCATATTCTCATCCTTCTAACCTAGAGCATCATCTTCTCTCTTTTTCTTCATCCTCAAGGAGATGCTTCATACCAGAATCATCGTTTGCAACAATCATTAACTGAAAGCAACATCAAGAGATCTTCAAAACATCAGCTTTTCTTCCTGGTCTCCCAGCAACTCAAGGATTAACTTTCTATCAACAAGCGGTGAGCCGCAATCTAGAAAGATTCTGAAAGTTTAATGCCCATATAGCTCTGAATTCGGCACTCCGACATTCCTGGCCACTCACCTTCTCAGCCACTATCGCTACAACAATGTCCAATTCTTCAGTTCTATAGACATGAAATAAAGATGAAAAAATTCTAGAAATTCGCATCGAGTCTACTGAGTTATTCGGTGCTTTCTTTTTTTTATGAATGATCTTCTAGAGGGGTGCTGAAAAATGCATTCTTGATGTGCATTCTGGCATATGTAAGATGCATACTCCACACCATGAAGCCTTGGAATGACTGGTGAGGGAATGCGGATGCAAGCCATGTTCTCTGGAGAATTCTTGCCAAACCTTGTGGAGGGCCATCTGACTTTCTGTATGCTCCAGTGGTCAGGATAGATAAGTATAAGAAGTCCACTCACTCCGCAACTCGAAATCGTTTGGTTCACACGTTATTCAGGACTGAAGACATATACGACCTGGATTTACATCTACAATTGCTGGATCAGATCACGACTACTCTTGTGCCGGCTAAGACTACACAGTATGGCTTGGAGCTGGATCACCAACTGGGCGGGCAACGACACTCGGATATCTCTCCTCCGGAACTCATCGATAACTTCATCCGACTACAATTTCTCACAAAACAAACCCGGACACTCAGCACAGAATCAGTACGCCTAAGATTTCCCGTGAAAGATTTTATTGTAAGAGCTTGGGAGTTGGTCTGATATGGTACATGGCTGTCGTGAGTCATTGGACGATACTTCGTACATGATTCATGAGCAAGAGATATCACACTGCCATATGGGTCCGGGGACACAACACCAAACTATAAAACACTTTCCAAACGATACGCCCATCATCGAATCTGGTTAGCAGTCCCCATATGGTTGCTCAAGCAATGAGCATGAGTGTTCAGCTGAATGCGCGTGAAGTCCTTCACTGGCAGACAATCGACTGCATCATGATGCAAACCCTTTGTAAGAATAAACTTTGAAGGCTTCTCACGGGCTTGACAGGTCTGTTTCATCGCTATCATGAACAAATGATATCGATAGGTGGCAAGTGGTAAGTGAACGTAGTAGTTTCACGATGTCGTTCTTACATCTGAACTGAAGCTATACCAAATGCGATATTCTTATGGACCCATGACGCCGCCAAAAACTTTATTCAAGCCTATGTTACTACCTCTACTGCTATTTTCTGACATAAAGCGGACGCATTCGTCCGTGTCCTGTGTTAGTCTCTTGCGTTTTGGGATGCTTCTTACTGTTTTCGGCGAAGACTGCTGGATCTCTCTCTGATAGGTTTCTGACATGTCAACTCGTAGTTATCATGATCTTTCTCTCCTTGTATCATTCATCTTTCTACTTTGCGGCAACACTTTAGCTTTTGAGTTCACTTGCGGGATCGTTGATCTTCATGGCGTGGGGATAGACGCCAAGATCTCATCGTTCTTTCTTGAAGTCCATGGGGTGTATTCAAGTAGCACTTCTTCTCCGACCACTCTTTGGCGGTAATTTATAGTTTCTCTCTTATTCGCCTGTTGAGTTTTCGCGCGTTAGTGTTGCAACGCTCGAGTTACAGTTGGCCTAGACGCAGCTTGAGTCTGGATGCAGCACTTGAGCGTGTATGGATATGCCCAGGGCATTGAACTCGGTTGGTTACGATAAGAACGATCACAGTGAATTCTATGTTTGATATGTATCGTTCAACCCGTAGTATCATTAAAAATGTGTTTCAGCAGAAGTTCATGCGTGTTCTCTACGTTCTTCCACATACAAAGATGCATAACTACACTTTGTCACGGCTCATGTGATTCACAGTCGAAACAGAAAGCCAAAAACTCTTCAAGAGCTACAAGCTTCACATAACTTCTACCATATATATCACGCCACCTATACTAGCATTTATCTTCAATTATCACGCCGTCTACCTGCCACTATTACAAAGTTCGATAGTATAGGGTAGCTCGAGCACTGACAGTGGAGCCGCTAGTGCAGGTACGTACCGTTGCTCGGATGGCACCTGCCGCCCCCAGGCGTTGTCACAGCGAACACCCCCAGTCAAGCCCAGGGCAGCTCAGGGCAGCTCCTACCTGGCGAGGCTACAGCTTGGTGACCAAAGGAAGGAACAGACCAATCAGTGCTTGCAACAAACACGCGACCTGCACTTAGCACTTCCATTACTCCACAAGGCTTTAGCATTTGCGCGTTTCATCAACAGCAAAAGCTACAAACAAACCACCCGTTATCTTAATACCTGACTTTTTGCTTTACTTTTAACTTCACTGTACTAATCGCTTGACAACACTGGCGCCTCTTACTTGCCGCTTATCGCGTATGTACGCCCCCAGATCCTGCTAGCAGATCGTCCCGTGTCCCCCGATAATTCACTATAAGGGGGGCGCGCATTAAGGGACAAGGCGCCTTCGACCGCCAGCCTCACGACGTCAAGATAAACTAACACAAGTTTGCCAGTCGCATTTGTTTCCCAAACCGAACACTTTCATCAATCTTAATCAAAATGGCCGACGCTCAGGCTCCCCCTAAGGCAGAGTCTCCCGTTCCCCGGGAGAAGCTTGAGGGTAAGCACCACCCCCTCGAACTCGAATATTGAAACAACGTCATGCTGATATCCAGCCAGCCCAGATCAAGTCCGCCGACATGGTGAGATAACCCGACATGCATACCGAATACACCGGACACGATCGCTAACGATGGAACAACCAAGACCGAGGACATGCAGCAGGAGAGCATCGAAGTTGGTACGGAAATCAAAGACAGCGCTGCGCCGGCGCAAAGGGAGCAAGGCTGACATGATAACAGCACAGGAGGCCATGGCTAAGTACACTATTGAGAAGGTTCGCCGTCAAGCGCTACATATTTGTTGCCATTCGAGCTAACACCTCATGACAGGACATCGCACAGTACATCAAGCGAACCGTTCGTACACACCAAGCCCTGTCGCATCATGCACTTGTACTTACATCATCCAGTTCGACGATCGAAAGGGACCTACCTGGCATTGTATTGTTGGTCGTAACTTTGGTAGTTTCGTTACTCACGGTTCGTCAAACTCAACTTGCGGAGAGGAGACCCGATTCCGTAGCCTTGGGCTCGGGAAGCTTGACTGACATATGCCACAGAGACTAAGCACTTCATCTATTTCTACCTTGGCCACTGCGCAATTTTACTGTTCAAAACGCAATAGGCATGGGAGAAATGGCTCACCGGTGGGGGCCTTTGGAAGAGCTTGCTGTAGCGAAAGAGGACAGTATGGTTGGACAACAAGAAAGAAAGGCACTGGCAATGAGGCATCATCATCGACATCGCTATTACGCCGTTCACCCTCCCCTATTGTGCTCGCCTCGATGTACGATACGAACAGCCGTGGAGCTTGCGGCTGTACTAGGTTTATGATCAATAACGAGGGGCGCTCGCCCAGTTTTTCCAAATCCCGCTGTTCCTGGTCCAGACAGGTGTTGAAAGTTTGTTGCTAGGGGTGGCTGATCTACCGCGATCTGCTTGCCAGGTTGTGCCTGATGCAAGGCTGTTGAAGGTTAGCTCCCGATCTGGGGATCTGAGCCTGATTTGCCCAGATTGTTCCCGAGACATGATCACCAGGGTATCTTTGATATGTTGGTTACGTCTTGGTTACTTTTTGGCGACTGTTGATCGGAATCCTTTGACGTTTGCTTTTGTTGAAAAGTGACAGAGTTACGAGTTACTGACATGTCCATGACCGTGACCACGATCACGACCATCGCCGGTCACCATGTTTTCTCAGCACCGTGAACATCTTGACCATCGGCCGACTTGGGTTTATACTATGATCAACAGCCTCGCGTCGATCCACTTCTGATTAGTTCACGTGGTGTAAGGAGCTATCATCTTTCTGGGTCGAAACCCGGCCCCAGACGAGTTACCCGACGGTCTAGAGGTGCTTCAGTCCGAGTACAGAGTAGTTGCCGGCATCACACCCGTTCATCTTTAGATGGCAGCTGGAGCCTTTGGGTCGGGACAAAGTCAAATGCCTCGTCCGCCTTGCCGACTTGGTCCTTGTATGATACTCTGACTGACTAGCCTATCCATCAACTAAGTCAACTATCCCGAGAGATCAGACCAAGAAGCTAAACTACGGCAAGGTTGGCTGGCTAAAGACATTTTCGGAACGGAGGCGGGGCTTCCATCTCCATAATCAACGCCGCCTGTCGTGGGGGTGGGCGACTAACACGGATAGAGAGGGGGTACACCACACTACAATACAGGCACAAGGCACAGGAACAAAGAAAACGATTTGCATTCTCAATTTGAATTTGGGCCTCTTATCCATCGGGAGCAAAACTCTAACAAGAGCTAACCTTGACGGAGAGAAGAGAAACTAATTCAGTTAGCATGACGGGTAAAAAGTCGAGATGTGATAGCCGAGATCATAGTGATGTCTTTTCTATCCGAGACACCCATTAAACATTGAAGATTTGAGAAAAACTCTATTCGTAGGGGTATCACTGTATGATGTTATCTTTGCATGATCATCAGGCACTGGAGAAAGAATGAAGCGAGGAATTTGATCATCGTCTTGCTTTAAATCTTTATCTTTAAGTTGACTTTACTTTCACTTTGAATGGTCCGGGCCGCTGCCGTTGTCCAATGACACGGACCAAGAGATGTATGAGTTTGACGGAAAGGGATTTGTCAATGTGATGGTTGGCACCATTATATCATGAGCCAAGATCAAGCCTTTGAGCCAAGTGACCGAGACCATTTCGGCCCATGTACCCACCTGCTTAATTGGGTTGTCATACTGGTCTGGAAGGGACTTGGTGTAAGCAGAAGATGGACAATCGGATCTAGATGAGTGTAGTGATTGGGTTTGAATATTCACATTCCTTGTAGCTGACTGCTTCTCTTCATCGCGATATTCAACACGGGCTGCTTATGAATCTGCTGAGTGTTCATGTACGGTTGAACCGGATGGTACTGTAGGCAAGATGCTGCAACCACATAGACGTGCATGGTATGGCATGAGTGCAGTAGCATTGGGATGATAGGTGCATATCGACAGTTCCACCGGCCCCGATTAGACCGAACGAGCCGAGCCTATGCCGTTCGGTTGAGAGGCTCACTGTTGTATCATGCTGTATTACCTTGAGGGATAAACATGATTATGACGGTTATTGTGACAGTTTACATGTATGAATACCTATACAGTGTCTGATAGAGTGGCAATTCGATGTCATTGAGGAAAGTTAGGTCTGTGAGATGTTGCTGTTTGAAACGAGAGTGGTATCGAGTTCTATCGAGGTCGATTTGACTACCCTATAGTGTCTTCTTCAACGACCTTGGTGAGATCAGAACACTCGAGTACCAGTTATTGATACTGACGGCTATCGCAATGAACGAGCAATGATAGCCTTAGCCAGACTATAAGTTGGTTCGAACTATAGGGAAGATGTTGATTAATGTGAATGCTATGATATCGCGTGTCTGTCTCGCAGGCTTCAACAACACAAAGCGAAAACTGACAACTGCCGCATAACTCCTTATTTCCACAATCATTTCCCCAGTATGGCACTCAAAAGATGCTAGCCATACCAAATTACCCATAATTCATCCTGTCCAAGGCACAAACTACCTGTGCAGTGTTGGTAGATCAGAGCATTGAGGACCAAGCGGCTCGAGCTCACTCATCAGAAACATAGTAAACTGATGGTCTATGCAAGCGATGATCTTGCATAGGTTAGAAAGAGAAGCAAATTTGTGATACTCGGAGTGACATCAAGGTTCTGCAGAATCGGAGTCCTTGACAAGTGAGTGTTACGCGTGGAGAGACATCGGGGTACACTCGAGTATAGTTGCAGGTCCGATGATCCCAGTTCATCAGGAAGAGGGAGAGTAGCTATATGAATAAGTAATGTGCCGTGTAGGAACTGCGGCTCGATATTAGGAGAGGTATTTGACAGTTCCCTCGCCATTGTTGATAGCACTGGTACTATGCTCGAATACCGTCTATGTCTCCCCTATTCCTCGCCTTCAGCGTTCAAAGTCTATGTCAGTAGCAAATAGCTGGATTGAACATGTTCTGAAACTGTAATAACAAGAATTGAGCCATTTACCGGTAGATTTTACCCAAAGTGATAAGGGAACCTTGGCAGTATCCGATATGTCTAACATCCTCCCGCGATATCGAGTATTATCGGATAAGAACATCCCATCTCGAAACACTCAAAACACACACGTCAATATCTTGAATCCCTAATCAGGGGTTAAGAGGTAAATTCGAATTTGTCCTAATAATCCTAGAGGCCCAAGACGAAAAGTGCACATATGCCACAAGTGACAAAAGGGATACTGTACAGTCTGACGAGGCAAATAAGCGCCCATTTCTGCCCAGTCTTTGAGTGCAATACAAAACGTCAGAAGACAGGAGTCAGTAAGTAACAGGGATCATGTCACCCTTGTCATTTCTGGATGGAAATCGAATAGTACATAGTACAGCAGAGCGGGTCTGCTATTCCCTGCCGAATCCCTATCCTAGATTTCCCACCTGAATCACTCGCCGAACGGACAAATCCCTTTTTTTGTTTGTTTTGATTCCCCAATTTTGGTTATTGTCACGACTAGACTATTCTAAATGTTACAGATGTTTCCCTGTAATGTCGGTAGTAGAGAGAGTCGAGTCCCTTTCTTCTGAAACTAAACATCAAACAGTCATGATAACTGGTCACGAGCCAAGGGGCCTGGCGTCAAGATTCTGAGACAGTTACAGGCTTTCTTTCTGCCAGTAGCCAGGGACTGAAAATAAAAGTGCAGTGCAAAATGTCAGCGCAAGCCTCAATGCACACGAACGGCCGTGGCGCATGCAGACAATTGTCACCACAAACGCAAGGGTCCACTGATTTAACGTTACTCTGTAGAGTATCCGTATCTCTTTGCGATGTCTTGTTCCTTTGGAGGATTTTTGTCATACGAATAACATCATCCTGCTCCAGTAGAGAGCCAAGACAACCCGCTAATTATACAGTAGCGGTCTGTTGAGAAACCTCGGAAACCAGACCAGGACCCATTCTCCGGGCCATGTTGTACATAGATACACAAACCAGTGCCTGACTATACTCTTAAAATCCTCGAGGCGAGACGGAGAGAGGAGTCTGGAGCCATGCCAGCGTGACCTGGTTTTCTCTATTTTCCACAGCGCTAGGAACCTGACCATTACCGGGCCTCCAACACATAGTACATAATAGTAGTATGGAAGTTAAGACATGACCCTTTGACGGTGAGAGCGACATGTATACGAGGAACAATAGACAGCGAATAGAGGCCAGGCCGGGTCGGGAGGCTGGCGGTCTGCTCGAAGACACGCAGAAAAAAAAAAAAAAGAGGCGGCGCATAAAGTGACAGGATAGACCGAGTTTCACCAATTGGGATACAATCATTCTAAAAAAGGCATCGTGTTTCTCTTTCGCCAAGCGCGATTAAAAAGCCTCTTTCTCTTTCTCTGAAGAACAGGGCAGAGAGCAGAGAGCAAGACTCAGAACGAGATATGACTGAAGTACGAAAGTGATGTCAGCGATCATGCTGCTGTGCTGCTTGCTGTATGTACTGTAACTCAAGTGAGGCGGCGCATTCAAAAGGTACCTTTACCTTAGTCAGTGCTGTACTGTTACTGTACTGTACCTCTGATCCTTGTCGCACAACACAGCGATTATCCATGTCGACAAGGGTCTTTCCGCTTGATACCCCGGGAGGAGGATCCTTGTCGAATCCAGCTACTGCTGCTAGGCACGAGGCACGTTGGCAAGCTATGAGCTGTAGAAGTCTTTTGTCTCTGAGAAGTCGTATTCAACTGTGCCTGTGACTGACTATGACTGTAACCGTTGCTTAGGTTGGCGGGTTTGTCAGAATCAGTGCATATTGTCAATTAGGTACAGAGAGAAGCTGTCTGTATCTAACAGACTCAACTAGACCGCTCGGATAAAGGTGAGACTTGCAGTACGACAGAATTCATCTCAAGAAACAAAAAGTGACAGAAGTGATGAGGGGTAGTTGAGTAATAAAGACGTTGAGAAAGCAAAATCAACCGTTTTTGCTTCTAGAGGTAATAAAGCCAAAGCTTAAAATAAATCTAAAAATACTCAAACTTTGAAAGAGAGTTCAAACAGAGATTCTCTAGACTCTGAAGACTCTGAAGCTGTGCTCTGACCACACGCTTTCATGACTATAACAATGAGTCAAAGACACTAGACAAAGACCCAATTATCAAGATCAAAGCTATTCATCATTAATAATGAATGACATGAAAGAGCGAATTATCGGCTTTGTGGATTGAGAGAGAGAAAAAGAAGAGAGGCCGGCGTTGCGGGGGCGGGGCAATGAGTCGATGTAGATATGCAGCTTCACAGTTAGTCTAGTCGATCCTGCAGTCATGTCATTCAACCGACCCGGATCATATCGGAGAGAAGGAAGGATAAATGCGTTCTTTTTGTCTTTTCTGCTTCTCGGTCTGACTATGAGACTAAATCTTCGGCTCTTTCGGTGGAATAGATTCCTTCCTTTCCGCTCTCCCCCCGCATTACGGGACGGAGGAGCGGGTGTTCCCTTGGATCATCAATGACTACGGCTAAGAACGGTCCAGATTATTAATGATGAATAGAGTCAGTATCTGAGAATCAATATGCAAATAATCAATCGAGAGAGATGTGGTTATTAGTTCTAGATGAGTACCTGATTTGACAGGTCTCGAGTAGCAGAGAGATCCAGGCGTAAAAACACAGCAATGAGATGGCAATGACAATTAATATACGAATACAGAGTACTAAAGTTTCCAACTACTGCAGACAATATACGAGAGTCAGACCCGGTAATAAAAGCAATTAATGTCCTTAACCAACTGTCTATATAATTCAATCTCCCCAGCTTAATATCCCCTAATAATGCATCCTGCAAATCATTATTATTCGCATCTCCCCCAAGTTTCAGTTGACATCTCTAACAGTCCTGCATAATCTACTGTATTCAGAGCTATGCACTCATTTCCCTTCTCCTCGTGAACAATTTGGACCCTGATCCACCCAAGAACGATCGGCAATCAATCACGTCCAGAACCAGACCAAAGTCATCTGCAAGGTCCCGACCACACGCCAGCCCAGTCCAAGTCCAGTCGCGAAAGGTAGGGTAGCAGCAGGTGATTGGCGATGCAAGTTCTTTTTTCGCACAGCCTTGGACAAGCCTCGATGAATCAATTGTCCATATTGCGAATCATAAATCGATCGACTCAAAGGTTCGCAAACGTCAGCTTGTGACGCTGACATGGGCGGAAAATACATGAGCTCAGCCTTTTTCTACTGTGCTGTACCATGGGAAACGGGAAGCCCGACATGCAATCTGTAAGCCACATACGACCATCGATGGTCTCACTGGGGTTCAGTTATTCCATGCATAAAGCCCTGGACAGACAGGCTTTCGCCTATTCTACAGTACAGTATCCGTATACGCTACTGTACTCAACCGAATCGAATCTCATCAACGCCAGCGATTCAATAATGAGACAAGAAAGGTCCCTGGAACATGCTCTTCCGCATCTCTTCCAATCAGCCTATTACTAACCGCCTCGGACAAAAGTCGTGGTGGTCGCATGCTGGGTGCCGTTCTGAGCTGACGACAGACCAGACCAGATCACGGGGGTACCGCCGAGACGAGACGAGTGGGTTCTCCAAGACATGTCATGGACGCATCTGGTCTGTCTCTGTCTCTGTTTCTGCCTCTGACTCGGCCAATCTGCCTTCCAGTACAGGGTATCTTTCAACGCGACGCACTCTGTCTGTACCACCAACGAGAATATCTTCGTATCGAATGCCAGAATTGATCTGAACCAAGGTCTGCATCATCGTAATCAAAAGTAAAACCAATGCATGGGTGTGAGAACGTAGAGGTCATTCGGCACGGGTAGACTAAACAGGTTCAATCGGTCGTCACCAATCACCAGATCCCCCAACTGCTCGGTCGCCATGTGGCAGCGTGCAGCATCACTGTGCTGGTGCTGTACCCTACTCTGTCTGTACCTCGCATCACTCCCACCGACGAAGCGAAGGCGCTCGACCTTAGCCTCATCTTGCTCAATTGGTAAGAAACAGGGTTCTTGAAAGGTCCCCCTCTTTGGGGTCTCTCAAGTCCCCTTCATAATCAGGCAGGCACACCGACGACGAACCCTCAGAGAAGCGTCGAGATTGCACATCTGCTTAACAATCTGAATTATCCACTTGCTCAATCTTCGACTCACTGCAAATAGAGTCATAGCTCCACTGTAAACAGTCAAGAAGGCCTAAACGGTCATGGACCCGTTGCCGGCTTATTGGAAGCGCGCCGACAAGGGGGTCGCTGCGGATGGGTATGGGGGTTTGAGCTCGCGCTATTGTTATTGCAGGCATATAGCAAAAGAATATGAAATTGGGCATAGCGTAGACCAAGTTGATTTTGGTAATTCATCATTAAAGATATTCATTTCAAGGGAGGAAACTTGATAGATAGCGAACAAAGGGGTTCATTTCAAGCCTTGAATGAACAAAGTTTGCTTGGTCTGAAACCAAAGGAGATTCTCTTTCAAGCTCAATGTTGTTTCAGCGAGCGTTGTTCCAGCCCTTTGATCTCAGACCGAATGAGTCCTCAACTGCCCGGCCAGCCCTTTCAGGAATGACTCGAATGAGACTCAGACAGAACAGAGCAGAACGAGAACATGAACAGCTCAGATCAGACAGGACTGCACGAATAGCAAACACCAGCATCCCATCCACGGCTCGGCCACGGCCACGACCCCCCCGGCCGGATGACAGATCCGTCATGACCTCCATTCCGAGCCCTTGATGTCTCTCGCCATGGGTCAACCAGAATGGGTCTCTCTTGTTCGCTAGGCCTGGTAGCTCAACCTGCCCGCTGGATCCAGCCCGTCATGTCCCGTTCCCTGGGCTGACGACCTGACAACCAATTGAGACGTGAAAACAACAATGATGCGACAATCCGGAGAGCGTTTCTGTCTCGTCTTTCCACTGTCTCTCCGCTTCTCAGCTTCACATTGATAGAGATCCCTCCATCCATATCAAAATGGCTCAGAAGAACAAGCAGAAACCTTGATCTAGAGGCAGGCGAACGGGACGGGAGGAACCCTTTGGCTTTCCATTTCTGGGACGAGTTTACTCGACTAGCCCAACGCCTTGCATGCATCCACCACATCACTCCGTCCCTGTGGGCCTCTTGTGCTACTCGGCCCGCTCTTCGCTGTCAATGTTGCTCAAAAGTACCGAGTCGTACCTCGGAGTTGTTCCAGGGCATCTTTCAGCTCTCTACAGTGGATGCGATCTGAGGAGCTGTACTTTTCGTCTACTTTTGATGGAACCTTGACCGGTCAACTCTTCCACATGCACCACCAGGCGCACCATCAGGCACGCCACCGAAGCCACGGCCCCAGTGGACGCTAGCGAAGCTGAAGATGTTTGAGTACAGAGGATGAACATGTAACTCAGTGGAACAGCCTTAAGTCGGTCGCTGTAACGTCGCTCGGTACAGTGGTCATCTGTCTCCTTGGCCCCTGATCTACGTCGCCCCTAGCGGATGCCCATCACTGAGACCACTGTAGAGCTCTGAGTAGCCATCAAGTACTGCCACCCCGGACTAAGGCCCGTAGCGTACCGTGCGGGCTACTTGGCACACGAGAGCAGGAAATCGTCTCCCTGGTTGAGCGAAGGTGCTGTCGATGAGTGTTCTGCGCTGCTAGACCCAAATTTAGAGTGTTGAAGCATACTGTGCGGTGCAATGCTGAGCTGTCTGGTCTGGCAGTGCTCCAGCTGTCCACCGCCCACTGTCCACCTCAGTGCTGGTGCCCGTGCTAGGGGCATTGGGGCGCCTCCTTCCTCCCCGGTCAACTTCCCTGTTTGGCCGCACCCACTCCCGCCCGTCAGGTAAGGTAAGGTAGAGTAAGGTCAGGAAGGAAGGTACCTCCCCCATGTTCCTTCCGCACGCAGTACCTTGGTACACCCTCGTCTCCCGTGCTTCCATTGTCGCTTCCTTTCCTGGGCTCGCCGCTGCTCTCATTCCCTCATCGTTCTCCGCCCTCCAACTTTCTCCCTCAACTTGTTTTTTGCTTCTCGACGAGAGTTGCAAATCACAAAGGGTGCTGGAGCTTCTTTGTGTTATTGCGGGCGGTAATCATTGTTACTGCCAGTAATAGACTCCCGAGCGCTCGCCCATTCATTCATCTTTGTCCTCCTTAATCGGAGTGAGAGGGCCCCCATTCTTGCGTTGCGTTGCGTTACGGCTTTGGCTTTCGTACGCCCAACCCATCAAAACAGCGGCCTCACTCTCGGCTCACCTTGTTGGATGACAATGTGACAACGCTTCTCACTACCTCTCATTAGACTTTCCTCACCGGCGAATCTTTTTCTCCTCCACAAAACGCCCTCTCTTTACGTTCAACTCTCATACTTCAATCCACGAATTCAACCGACTAAACGTCACGCTTCCACCCTGCTCCTGCATTGATCGACACAACAAATCAACTCCGCGACATTTCCCACCCCACGACCTACCAAGGCTCGTGATAACCTCCATTATGAACTCGCTCAAGGTCCCCGAGAGCGGGATCCAGCTGGAGGGCTCGAATGGCAAGGATGCCAGTCTACCTGCTCAGGCCTTTGCTCTCACCCTGAGCGATGTCCTTATTGAGGACATGATCAAGTGTGTGCAGAATGGCGACGGCATTCAACTCTCGCTAGGAGCCAACCCCGTAAGTCTAACAATCTGAGAGTTGTCTATCACCGTGAATCGAGGATCGCGGGTTGGGCTCGTGTTTTCGGTTGCTAACCTTTCTCGTACCCAGACCTTCCTTTACGGTTCCAAAACACACACCATTGCTCCTCCTACCGACTCGAATCCCTACGACCTTTACCTCACACGTCCTTTCGAATCGACTCGAACAGCCGAAAAGATTCCTCATACTGGCACTCTCTTTGAAAAGCCTAGGGGTGCTTCCTCGAAGAAGTCGCAGGCTAGCAAGGCCGACACCACCGCTGATGCAAAGACCGCAAAGTCCAGCAAGAGTGCTGCGTCCTCAGGATTGGATTCTGACATTGAGACTCTTCAAAATGGACTTGCGGCTCATGCTGCTTCTAAGGAGAAGTCGGTCTCACTTGCCTTTGGTTTTGGAATACTCGTACTGACATTTGTTGAAGGGCACGCGTGGTTGATAGATTACCAGCGAAGAAAGGAGCGATCAAGACCAAGTCCACGAAACCGCTTAGCTCGGCTCCACGATCGATCCCTCAATCCCCAGGTCAGGTGTCACTAGGCTCTGCCACACCGAACCCAACATCGCAACCCCAGGACCGAGCCAAAGGAGACCGCGCCATGTTGGTGCACGAGCTTGCTGTGCAGGATCGCTCATTTGATTACTTGACCAAGAAGTGGGAGGGCAGTCAGGAAGATATGGAACCCACACTACGAAAGGTTGCCGATTACCTCGACGACAGCAAGAGATGGTCACTGAAGAAACGAACATGGAGAGACCTTGATGTTTGGAATTACGATTATGATACCCAAGAACTACGACAGAAGGCGATCGACAATGCCGTTCGACAATATGACAAGCAGAGAATCACCATTGCCGAACCAGAGTGGGACAGACTACTGCCCAAGGAGGAGCGAGGAACAGGGAAATGTTTGAGTCGAGTGCAGGCCAACCTCACCAAGATCAGCACTCCATCGATCAATGTGGAAATGGCGGATGGTGGTTCTACACCCCGAGATAATGGAGATGTTTTGGATGTCAACCGGCCAAAGGCTGGCGGAGAGGCCATGTCGAGGTCTACCTCGAATCCTCTCTCCAACAAGCCTAAAAAGCCTACAGCTCAGGAGGCCCAGGTTAAGCGTCTTTTGGGCAAATCCAAATCCAAGACAACGTCAGCGGCTGTGTCTAAGCCTGCATCAAAAGCAACGTCCACTAAGGCGTCGCCTACCAAGCAACGACCCGCCCCTGCACCTAAGGCGAACGGAGGAAGGGTCCTATCGGCGGCAATCATTTCCAACTCGGACAGTTCAGAGGATGAATCTGCTCCTATGATTCAGTCCAAGCCAAAGCCAGCCCCTAAGCCGGCAGCTAAGGCGAAGGATACGGTTGTGGCCAAACCACGACCTACAATCAGGGAGCCAGTGAAGCAGCAGATCACGGCGAAACGACCTCGCGAAGATGACGATTCAAGCTCCAGCTCTGGAACACCCTTATCGAAGCGCATCAAGCCCAAGCAACCACTTGCTGGCCCTCGACTGAAGCATCGACCCTCTGATGCAAGCCAGAATTCTCGAGGAACTATCACTTCGACTTCGATGAAGAGCAAGAACACGTCACCGACAAAGTCGTCACCTTTGGCATCATCGCCACCTACTAATGCTTCGGATCTTGAGAACGACGCACCAGCTGCACCGGCTGTAAAGAAGCGAAGAGTAGAGGCTTCGAGCAAACCGACCGCATCGAAGCGACCAGCCACGGCAATCTTTTCAGACGATCTCGTGCAGAAAGCAACTGCGTTCAAGGCTTACTACCAAAAGTACGAAGCCTTGCACAATGAGATTTCGGCCCTGGACAGGCCCTCGTCCAAAAGGCTGGACCACCTCCATGAGATGAGGAACCGACTCCAAACGATGAAGAATGAGATCTACAGTGAATGCCCTCCCGAGAGGAGCTAAAAGGCAGCAATAATACGACAGGCCCGGATAGGCCGAGGGGATTGACATTCAACGGCGTACAGCATCACGACCGGACAAATTTTACAGTTCTATTTGCATTGGGAAAACAGGAATTGCATGAATAAGAGCTAGCCGGACAGGAACAAAGCTCTCTTTTGATATTTGCATAGTTATTTGATACCACATGACAAGACAAGCCAAGCCAAGGCAGGCAGTTAGATTTAGGCAAAAGCCAAACAATACACAAAGCGTTGAAATTGAATTGAAATGAATCAAGGGAGCACAGAGTGACAAATGTTAGGCATCTAGTTGTCGGTCAAGTTTCATAGACTGCCGTATGTGGGAAGATGGGTTCCTGCAATGACGTGAGGTGCATGTGATTAGAGTGCGTGATTTACCTAGGATTTACCAGATTGGGCGTCAAAGGGGACGGTCTAACGCTTGGTGGGCCGAATGAACGGGTGAGCTGAATCAGGACCCTCTCGTCTGATAAAGAAGGTTAGCAAATATTCCCGCCGTACAGTAGCGGCTGGCTGATCTTCTGCGTGAATGTGTCAAAAGTGGTGCCTCCACTGTCAAGCAAATGTGGTTCATTGTGAACTTTGATGTGCAACGTCAGTATATGCAGTTTGGATAATACTTACCCACTGGTGGTAGAACCGTACTTTGTTAGTCTTTATACCTGTTTCTGCACGCAGCCGTAGGTGAAAGAAGTTTGAAGAGAAAATAACTGTGGTGACATGGCCTGCATTTCTAGCTAGATTGTGCTGCATATAGAAGACAAAGAGTTGAATCTCTAGAATTCACCTGCATCCAGAGAATATCCTCAGCAAACATAGTCATGGAGACTTATAAATATCTCGTAGAATTGCAAGATATTCCCAACTTCAACCTCACCTTCATCTCAGTCTCTACTCAGTAACAGTCGAACCAACAAGTCACCATCATCAACAAGTCGCTATCGTCAACAATGGCTTCCAGACGTTCACCGTTCCCAGATGTCGCAGAGGCTCCTGGGCTTTACTATGGAGACCAAGGATATCTCTACCCAGTTCCCCAGACTCAGTTCCGAACTATGTCTACTGCACCTATGCATCTGGCTGAAGATCGACAAGGCCAGATCTATCCTGCCC
The DNA here is from genome assembly GCA_012977735.1 of Fusarium tanahbumbuense. Taxonomy (NCBI): domain Eukaryota; kingdom Fungi; phylum Ascomycota; class Sordariomycetes; order Hypocreales; family Nectriaceae; genus Fusarium; species Fusarium tanahbumbuense. The sequence goes on from JAALXH010000228.1 coordinate 49,622, forward strand.
CAGTTGCCCCAGCAGCTTCAACCTACATCATTTCCACCTGCTGCCGCAACGGTCACAGCCGCCGACGTCGTGCCTCACGCTACTTCAGGACCTACGACAGCGATGCCTCAACTGAGAGCTACGTATCGTATGAGGAGCCCCAGCCAGCTCGACAGGAAGTAGATCGCCTTCCACCTCGAATCGCTCTCAAACAACTCTCGGATTACCTCTACCACACTGTCATCTTCTACGAAACCCAGCTCGTCAACTTCGCTCGCGAGCACCAGCGCAGCGGCCACGATAGTAGTTCCAACGAAGCCCTTCGTCAATGGCTCTGGAACGACTGGGTGAACCGCCGCGACAGTGCCACACGCGATGGCTTCACGTCTACAAAGACCAGCGTCACGCAGATGCTCCACCAGGTTGAGTTGTCGATTGCGACGCCCTGGCTGGAGGACACGGAGCTTGTGGCACGATTTGACTTCAGCATCAAGACTCTCAAGGCCATGTGCGGCGAGATTGTCAGATTGGCTGGGAAAGCGACGACTGATTGGCGGGCTTGTCGCTTTCTGGTTGTTGAGTTGAAGAATGCTCGAGACTATGCTTGTCCTACTGGACCTATTCAGCGCCCTTTGTTCGTTGGATGGGATAAGGAGCAGGTTCTGTGAATATGACAAGAGAAGGAAACTTTTTTGGGTCTGTTGAGATTCATTTTGTTTGGAGTTGATGTTGAGTTGAGTTGAGTTGCAACCAGAGCAAGGATAAAGACAGGAAATGTTAGGGCGACCAATCGGGAAGACAGTGGAGATCATGTTCATAGCTCCCTTTCCCCTTGTCAGGTCAGGCAGGTCAGCCACGTGGATCATGCCGATCTTTCATTGCTGCACCTATCTGTGGCGGTGCGAGGAGTGCATGTGGCGCAAGCACTACATTCATGGTTTGATAGACAGATAGACTTGACCCAATTAGACGTTAGTCAAAATCGTAACTTTTTTTTTTATTCTGATAATTGTTAAGCCATTTTTTTTTAATTGTTAGCCGCTCCATTGTGTGGATTCCTTTTGGTGTCCCCTTTTCCTGACTTTCCCCGGATTTGTTTGCTTGGACAAAAAATTCCTAGCGAAACCAGGGACTATGTTCTAGACTCAAGGCGTGTCCGATATGTCTGCATAGTATTTAGCTACTGTCTTCCGGGACTTTCTTGTGCTCTGTAAAGAGTACTTTTCTGATCAACTTCTCCTATTCTGAGACTTTTTACCGTTGAAGTTTCTCGCCACACCGACAAAATCTTACTGACTGACTCTCAAACATCTCACTGGAATTCACAATAAGGGTTGAAAAGCATTGACGGAAAGGAACCTTTCGACTTGTTCAAAATGGGTATCGAGGCACTTGATTTTCCCCAGATGTGGGAACGTCCTAGCTACACTCAACTAGCGGACATACTTCAAACGCTTGAGCTCAGTCCTCCTATCTGGAACCACAAGCGTCGCCGCTCAGAGATCATCGAGGTGCAGGAATCCCTGGCCAGCCAACGCAAGGCTGAAGTCACACGCTACCTCTCCTCTATCATCAAGAGTCCTCTGTCATGGATCGAGGATGACGACGAGAAGGAGATTCTATGGACTCAGGCAAGCAAGCGCATGTCAGAGCGATGTGGACGTACAGCTATGGGAGAAGTTATTCGAAGTTGGCCCTTTGGAGACGACGCAGACGAATTCGAGCTGATCATTCGAGAGCCTGCGCTTACGGGAGATTCGTTGGGCTTCAAGACTTGGGGATCTTCATACGTTCTATCACAGCATCTTCCTCGCATGGCTGAGACGTCCTTGTTTCGACTCTTCGATGAGACCCTGGGTCAACCAAAGCCTGATGTCCTCGAGCTTGGATCTGGAACAGGACTTTTGGGTCTTGCAGCCGCGGCACACTGGAAGGTTTCCGTAGCGCTGAGCGATCTACCAAACATCGTGCCCAATCTCAGAGAGAACGTTGCCAAGAACACTGAACTCATCAAGTCTCGCGGCGGATCACTCACTGTCGGCGACCTGACATGGGGTGGCAGTGAGGATGAAATCGACCAGACTCTGTTTGGACAACCGCATCAATTCAAGGTATGTTTCGTAGACTGATTGTGATTATGTGGAGAGGCAGCTGGGGGAGATATATGACTCTTATTTGCAAACGATATGTTTTCTAACCGCCCCTGTGACTCTAGATTGTCCTCGCGGCTGATCCTATGTACGACGATGATCACCCAGCACTTCTCGCCTCCGCCATCAGCGACCACCTGGCTCTAGGCTCAGATTCACGCGCTGTCGTCATGGTACCGCGACGAGACGCAACCACAGAGCGTCTTCTCGAGTCCTTCCGCCAGGCCATGCTTGACCTCGACACACCACTGTTCTGCGAGGAGGAGGACGAGCTTGCAGGCCAGGACGACTGGGTTGAGGATGACGAAGCAGGCAATGTACGATGCTGGCTTGGAGTGTTTAGCCGTGGTGGTTCACCACTACCTGTAGCAGCTTCTGGTGGTTGTACAAGTGATTGAGAAGGTATCGGAAAAGGGGGAGTTAGGCGCCTGGGAATTGGGATGAATAAGGGATATGGGAGGAAAAGATTAGATGACTAGATATAGACTGATTGACTGTTTGATACAGCAGCAGGGAAACATAGCGAGTATGGATTGATCTTGTGCAAACAGCGATGCTGTTGATCCGTTTGTAATTTTCGTGAACAATCACCAAACGCTCTCAAGGGAGCCCTTCATAAAGACTGCTTCTCCTCCCACTCTTGTGCTTCTACCTCTCCTTTTCCACTCCACCTCTACTCTAAGAACCAAAGCTAGCCTCTACATAAGGCTTCTCTTCTACGACAATCGTTGCTTTCAACCACATTGCTACAAGAGGCCTCTTGCTTGACATCTTTGCATTTTACTCTAAGACGCCCTATTGTTCCTCTCATTCTTTCGTCCCTTCTTTAGCATCACGACTCACCCTCATGATTCACTGTCAAGCTGCGTACCCTCAATACGTCAGCCGACCGTCTATAAAATCCCCTCGACCCCTTCTTCCTCAACCTTTCTCTTTCACAATCCTACATCTCAACCATAGTGATTAAGAAGCTTCCCTCCCTACATCACTGTGCCGTCAACTATCAACCCAACCTATCACACACTCATTGTCCTTCACAATCCACTGAACAACAGACTTACCTCAACTGTTTATCACCAACTACTTATCCCAACCGACTGTTCAGGCCTTTTTTGGACATCCCCAGTTTTACACCATACAACGTCGCCTTATCACTAAGCCTTTCGCTTCAGTTTACCAATACTACTTTGCTATTACTCCTAGCTCATCATGACTGGCAAGCCGGTTTACAAACCCGAAGAGATCCGCTTCGCTTTGGATCTGATGCTCCAGGATCTGTTCAACGAAGAGATCTCTCAAGCCTTCCAAGAACGATTTGATCGAGAGCTGACGGACAACCAAATCCGCTACTTGCGGAACAAGTATGGAAAAGATCCCGACTATGGGTATGTTGTGGCGAGCAATACCTCACTCCTTGATCATACGACTCTTGACTAACATGATATCTCCAGATCTCCTTTGATCAACCGACCAGCCAACAAGAAGGTCAAACGAAGACGAGCTGCTCTTGCAGCAGCTGTGACTTCACCTACATCCGAGTAAGTCTTTCAAACCTCCAAGGAGCTATTTCTTAGTTACTTGATACTAACCATAGATCTAGCAACTCATCTGGTCCCTCGAAACGAACACGCCGAGAGCCTTCTTCTTCCTCAGCCAGTCTGTCCTTGTCTCCCCCGAACCAACCTACAGGAGTCTCTCAGATCCCACCACTCAATTTTGACGGCACCAACTTCACTCCATCGTCCACACTCCCCAATTTTGGAGCATCGCCTCCTTCTCAGTTCTCCAACATTCGCTCTCCAACTGACAGCTACACCTTATCCCCTCCTCAAGATGCGTTTTCTGGGCCATCGATCAATACATGGCAAACACAGCAACGACCGGCCTTCACCACCAGCTTCACCCCAATCAACACCCAATTCGGACAGCAAAGTTCCAGTACTCTAAGCCAAGCAAGTTCCGCCCCCAGAAACGCAACACTGAGCCCGGCCTCTCTACAATACTCTCAATCCCACCATCTCCGTGGCGCTAGTTCAACCCAACAGCAGGCCTTCAACTCTTTTGCCAGCGGCAACGTGCCTGTCTCCTCCCCCCAACAAACCGGGAGTGCTCAGAGCGGGGCTTAGAATGCCTTCGCTGCCCAGCGCTCGCCGCCCTTCACACTGGAGATGCCCCCATCCAATTTCACACAGATTCCGGATGGTATATATAACCAGCAATCCCTTCCTCCTCAAACTTCCCAACCAGCGCCGAAGCCAGAGCCAGTTAAGGAGGAAGATTCAGCTTCCCCCAACTGGGAGGAATACTTGAAAGCAACTGACCCAGCCGATGGTCGAGCTCCCTCCAACCAGTTGCCAACGCATGGCGTTGAAGCTCAAAACGAGCAGCTTCGACTGGACCAACAGCAGCCATTCTCTCCTAACACTATAGAGACCGAAGATGAACAGACTGTTCAGAACCAGTCGCTTGCGACCTCCATAGCCAAGCAAGAAAACAATGCAGCTCCGGGTCAAGGCTACATTGACCCGAGACTGTTCAGTGGTAACCACGACCCACGAATGTTCGTCAAAAAGTCTCCTTGAGCTCGACAAGGAGTTTCGAGACGTATATACTATACTCCACAAGTAGTCGGACTATGTATATGGTCTTGAGAAATGGCCACGCCCATCAGTACACAACTTCATGCACAGAACAAAATATCCCCCATGTCATGACCGCTGTCAACTTGCCTTTCACAAGCTTGATCGACTTCAAGCAGTACTTTCTGAAACGGATTTTATATATTTATTCTTTTTTGACGCGAAGCAGGCCTAATGATTGGGCCAGGCAGCTCGCGAGCCTGGCTAATATGTACAGAAGAGGATAGAACCCAAGAACAGGGGACTGGGCGAAGATCGTTATTGGATACCCGGATTTTGAATTCCTTAGCACAGCTTATTTATAGTAGACAACTATTCAAACCATCTGTGCCACTCAGGATTGTGACTTGATATCATCCAAAGCTTCGTATAAGACTTGCTATAATTTGCCACTCTTGGCTTGAACAGGCACCTCTGACCATATCCTTCAACCCTCTCTTACATCAACATGCCCGCTAGAGCCTCCCAACAGGGTATCTCGTGCATATAGAAACGAATAGACCGCCGCGTAAATCTCTTCAAAATGCCTCTCCACCATCGCATAAACAGATATATATAAACTTGTCGTACTTGTAGGTATGTTGGCACAATAAAACCAATGTGCCTTTGTGGCTCCCGACTCCCAGTTCCAGTATAAAACAATAACATTAGACGTAACATGACATAATCGTAGTCGGTTCGGCACTATCACAGGGCCTTGGAAAAAGAGTTGTGGAGAAGATAATAGCACCATTATACTTGAATGCTAATGTTGCGTCGTGTTTCAACCTCTTCGATCGGAAATTGGAAAACGACTTTGAAAAGATCTCGTAGGTAAGCATATCGTTGCGAACTCTTCATCATCATTTGAATGCTCTTTGCCATTTCTTGTGCAGTAACCCGCTTGCCTCGGGCTGGTAAGGTGTGGTGTCGAGGAATTATAGCATCCGTGAGGACTGAGTTCTTGTACTGAGCCAACAAGTTTGAATGTGAGATGAGGGAGCCGAATGACCCAGGGGGAAGGTCCTTCACAAAGCTCTGTAAGGCTGCGGCCGCAGCTTTGGGATCATGAATCGAATCGCGATTGAAGCCCAGGTTCATAGCGGCTGCAAGAACGAGTATTTTGGCGCGTGTCACATTTGCATCCTCCGACGCAGCAGTGGTGGTAGCGGTGCTTGAAGTCCGGGCGCTACTCTTCGAGTAACTTGAAAGGTTAGAGGCGCTGCTTGACCATCGGCCACGACTGTTATCACTGGGTGTGCCGAGGACAAGAATATTGGGCATCGTGGGTGAGCGACTCTGTGGGGAGATCGGCGTGTCCTCAAATTCGGTTACTGGGGTTTCAGGAACAACAGGATTCCTTGGTTTCTCTTCCTGGCGTCCACTCTTGACACTATCATGTCTTGAGCGGACAGAGGATGGATTTGATCCGCGACTTTGTCGGCCATTCTGGTCATTCAAGTATAATGGAAATGGCTGCCCTGGACGAGGCGTTCCGCCCCTCTCAGGTCGCACTTGAGCCCAACTGTCTCGGAAAACATCACACAATTCCAAGCAAGCCTGAACAGTAGAGCTTAGTAGCTCCTCGTCTGGGCGTCTCCCATCTCTCCTGTTCTGTCTCAGATTGAAGAGCATTTCTGCCAGAGCCCAGCAGGCTCGGAGTAGTTGATCGGTCTCCTCGGCCAAATCACTCCGTTGCTTCATGAGTCGGTGACAAAGGGCGATGTAAAAGTCCAAAGTGCGCTCCCTGAACTCTTCCGGTAGGTTGACATCCTGAGCGCTGTACAAGCTGTTGACTCGTTAGAAATGAATGGATGCTCTGCTACTCGTGGCACTTACTGGTTGTTGAGCTCGAAACTCACACGCAAGACCGAATCCGCCGCTTCATCATTGCGTTGTCGTACATCGAACAATGCTTGGCAAAAGTCTCGACAGAGATCAAGGTTAACCTTGACATTGAAGTTGCTGGCATCCTCGTCTCGGCTCATGTAAAGTCGCTGACAGAGTTTCCAACAGGTTCTCCATGCCTTCTCATGAGCATCGGGAATGCCACTTTTACCAGCAGCACGCTTGCGGTTGATAGAACTCAGCTTGGACATACTGTTACATAAAGTCCAGCATTCTGTAAGTGCTTCCCGTAGAGTCTCGATCTCATCAGATTGCTGAGGTACCGGCAGTGCTTCTGATTCGTAATCCTCGTCGTCACCCTCAGCCTCGGTTTGTTCATCAATTTCTGAGAACGTCAGCTATAATCAGCAAACTCAACGTATCGTGACCTACTCTCCAGGCTGCTCGTACTGCTTGAGCGTAGTCGAGCCCCGTCGTCCAACATAGACTGCAAATCCTGAGCCCGAGGCGTGGCGCTGTCTATGCTGTACCGTACAGGGTTGACATCGGTTACGATCGGAGGTCGTGTTGGATGAGTCGACGCCTAATGGCTAATTAGTACACGACCAGTAAACGAACATAGGCAAACCAACCTTCTCCGATGCACCGTTATGACCGTTATGAGAAGCTAGACTTTCAACTTCTGACTTTGGAGAGGATCTAGGGCTCGGTCCTTTCTGTTCCACTGCTGGAGCTGGGTCCGCAGCAACCTGGCAAATGTTAGATACATAATGGTATTGCAGATAAAGTATTCGGAACGTACCCAGCTAGAAAAGCTTTCAGGTGCATGTATGACAGATACTGCTTCCTCAGTACTCGATTGGCGCACACTCTCAGGCAGATTTGTCGTAAGCATTAACAGCTGAAGCAGGGTCAGTTGACATCCCAAAAAGAACGCAACGAGTGTTCGTCTTATAGACTGACCTCAGATCTACGAGCGGACTGTTTGTCGGTAACCTCCTTCTCGATGTCTTCTGAAACATCATCCTCAATTTCGGTTGTCTCGGTGCCATTGGACGTAACTGGAGAAGGACCAACAATGTCACTCGGACTCATGACATTGTAAGAGCTACTTGACATGCGATTGACGGAATTCGGTCGAAGGGATGACGAATCGGTAGCAGGAGGGGGAGAAGAGCTATGCCATCAAGTCAATACACAGATATTCCAGATGCTTTGATCTTAAGCTTCAAGTTTGGAGTATCGACTTACAATGGTCTGAAGGGAGAGCGACGGCTCTCATGATCTGTAGGCGCAGACATGTCTGTCTGAGGATAGACGAAAGGGAATTGAAGGTTTCCAGTCGATGACCTCAAAGGAGCTTCAAGGGCCATGACGGGAGCCGATGAGCCTGAAATGTTGAGCTATACCAACAGCAGTGTTATGGTAGCTCTGACGGCAAAGATAGGTCCTTAAGACAAGTCGTAGCTGCAAGCGTTAAAGCAAGAATGCCTTGCAGTCTTTGCAATGCAGCTATTCCAAGGTTGACTGGAAATGAATCACCAGAGAAAAAAGAGACTGCCAACAATTATCGTGGCAGTGAAGAGTAGGATCTGAGCTTGCTGGCCGGTGGTCGGTCGTGGTCGCGCGCGGCCAGTTAAGTGACCCGTGATCTGAGATGGTGTACTAGGATTGGAAGTTTGCGAAACTAGTTTGACAAGACCGACTGTATGGGAAAAAAAGGATTGATCGGCTAGCAAGAATACATAAGACCCTAGATGCTGAAGGAAAGGCTCAATAAGACCCAACAATGAAGCAAGTAGCTGTCCAACAAGAACCAGCTCACCAAAAGCCGAACCAAAGAGTCAGAGAAGGAATAAGATGGAGGGGGAAAGGTTTAAAGAAACAGGCAGGGTCAAAAGCTGGAGCACCAGCGGTTGCGACGACGGACTAAGGCAGACAGACGCCGCTCCGACAGGGGTTGATAGTCAAGGTCCCTTGTGCTCGCAGCCCTGTTGCATTGGAGCACTATGGGTCAGGTATTGAATGTAGCTTTGTTAATGTGGGTTGAGTCAGGAATAAGCTTGACGGTAGCGTTCAAACATGTTGTTCCCACCCTTGACACCTGCAAGAAGCTATATTGGATCAAGCTGGTTATCTTGTTGCTGTTGAGTCCAACTGTGTGCGTTTTATCCTGGAGGAGACCGTAAATGCGGCCGGCGCTTGTCGGGAACGCGATATTTGGCGCGATGGGGAAGAAGGAGACGCGGATAGAACAATAATAAGCAAGCCGGGTTGGGCTCGATTATGTTCTCTTTGAGAACACCTTGAAGGAGTTGGTTCGTCTGGGTACTTTTGCTTGGCCAACAACAAAGTAATGATCCGATCTCTGCACCTGTCAACGATTTATCTGAGCGCAGAAGAACGATAATCGTGAGTTAAAGAGGGTTGGATCGTCAATGGGGGTGTGCTCTGAGCTCTGGCTGATGAAATATGGGAGGTGTGGGTATTGAGGTCAACAAGCCTGGGATTCTGCGGCTACGGCACAACCTGTGACACTTGAAGCTGTCCTGGGACAACTAAAAAGAAAGCCCTTGAGCTACTTTGAATTGTTTTTGCCGAGATCAGGCATGTGTGGACCAGCAGTGGATCGGCGAACAGATGGGACTTGGGAGAGTACTGGTCGATTTGGGGGCCGAAAGACGTTGGACTGTCAAGATCTCAATGGGTTGGGTTCTTTTCCGAAAGGTCTGACCAGGAGTTTTTACTGATGGGCTGGCAATTGAGCCTCGATTTATTCCGAATATGGCTTCACCAGCCGGAGGAAAGGTTTGTATCTGCATCCAATAACAATGAGGTGTGGCAGAAGCTATCGACTTGATCAGACGGAAAAGACGAGTGGATGGAGCGGCTAGAGGTAGAGTGGTTGGTTCCTTCAAATGAATAAGTGCCTTGTCTGGTCTTGATTCTGGTGATGTCCTCGGAAAATAGGGTGTGGTCAAAGCAACTTCTTGGCTTCCTTGCTGCGGTTGTATTGTAGTGGCTGGATGCAGAGAACTTCAATGCTTATTATCGCTGGCGAGAAAAGTTGAATGATCAATTGCATGTAACTGAGACAAATTGAGTAATTTCAGCATGGTAATGAGTTCAGAAAGCTGTATGTAGGCGAGGACCAACAGCCAGCATCTGCATCGTGTAAGTCCAAAGTACCTGCCTGCCTAAAGATTACCCTTGGCGGAAGGAGAGGCCTGTCAACCTGCCTGGTTGATGGACGAATGGTAAGAGACAGGAGGCCCACTCCTGGTAAGCACCTGCCCTACGTACAGATCTCAATCATTCTCCCGCGATAGCCTGAGGTAGGTGCACGTCAATTGAGACAGGGCAGGTGGCTTCTGACGGGAGGTCTCAGGCACAGGTACAAGCCCATTTTCGAACCTCCGTCCTCATTCATGGCCCGCAAAAACTGTCGATACTCTTTTTGTCACTCTTCCGCCAGTTCTACGAGTCAATTTCAACTACGTGTCTTGATCTTCGAGATGGTAACACGCATAATTCGAAGTTACATACACCACTTCTGCAACTCGACAGTTGTCCGTTACTCTGCGCTCAGCTAAACAATTTGGCTATGGAGTAGGACCGCGTCGAGACAATCACAAAGAAAACTCCAGCCGCCCGCTCCTTGCAACGAACCAGTTAAATCCCAGACAGTTGGTCAGGGTGGATGGATCGTGGCTTCTAAACCCGTGGGGCCATTAAAGAGGACAGGCGTCGGCGCTTAACTCATGGTGGGACTGGTCAATCCTCCGCAATCCCCCACTTGCATTGCTTCCACCAACAACCTCGAACCATCCAATTATTATGCAGCGTGGAGCTTCGTCTTGACAAGATCCGGTACCAAATTTGTGTTCAGCCGTGACGAATTCAATGCCATGTGCCATGGGCCGCTGCACAGCATGAACGGCACGGAATGTGACACTCGACTTTCGATGCGTATTCAGCATGATCGACAACCTAAACCAGCATCTCGATAGACTCTAGTTCTCGCAACGGCATAGACGTACGGCGGGAGTCAAAGTACCTTCTCATGATGGGCTTGGCTCGCAATTCCGTTATGGAGCCTTGGCTTCATAAAGGTGAAAGCCAACATGGTGTTGCTTTGCATGAAAATGCTATGGTTGTACTCCTACCTCCGGTTATGGAAACATGGGACAGTAAAAAGTCGACCTTAGAGCCTGAGGTGCTGTCAAAACAAGCAAAGGGTCTGCCTGAACGCTGATAGACGAGATCGATAATTTCGTCTATAGCTTAACTACGATCGATCTTTTTGATATATCCAAGCGAGGTGACGTCCTCTGACACCTCATCTGCAGCGGACCTTACGACCGAACGTGTTGGTTCTACTTGTAGGCTCTGTTGCTTTCCCCGACACCACCTCCCCGAAATCACCTGAGGTCGGACCAAAGTGACCTTTTAGTTCCTTTGTTATGATCCACGAGGCAGAATTACATGTCACAGCCAGTTTGGAAGAACTACCATTTCTCCCCGCTTCTCTGGAAGCTTTTGAATGGAAATCCACAACGCTGGATATTCTTGGTAGTGCTGATGCAGTAAACGCCCAGGGCTTGCAGGGGTACCACCAGGATTTTGGGCGAACCAATCAATAACCCAAGTCAAAACCCAGCAGTCTGGTCACGGCGGCTTTTGCAACGCTAAAACGAGCCGGTGGCCCCACTAGCCGGGGCCGCAGGAAGTCCTTTCGCGAAGTGCAATCCGTTGGCTTCCATTGGAACGGGTTGTCCCTTGGCTGGCTTCTCAGCGAGACCCCCCCAAAGCAAGCGAGAGAACTGTACACCGGATAATGAGAGAAGATATACGTAACGATGGGGAACACCTGGCCAAGAAAACCTAGCTTCAGTTGCCGTCTGCTAGCTCTATCACCTTTAGCTAGAGGACTCTGTCAGACCACCTGATGCTTTGAAAAGTTTAAGTATTTGGTCAAGCAGATTGGTGGTATACTTTCACGTCCGGACGGTTCAAGTTCGTCCATACTCGCGGTAAATTCTGACATTGACATCTCTCCTCAGGGACGATAGTCAGATAACCAACCAAGCAATACCTGTGGACTTCCTCGACCTAAACATTGAGTTTTGCGGAAAGAAAACCGCACTCCATTAAAATCGGTTGAAGGTTGTATGGGACTGCATGTTGCAATTCAGCACTGTTTGTTTACCTCACATCATTCTCAACGCTAAGACAGTCAACTTGTCCGGGGTCATCATCCTGGGAGCCATTTTACTATTAGCGTGGTGATATACCCAAGGCCTGCTGCATTGTTTTAGCCATCACAGCACTAGACAGACTGTCGGAATTGTTCTAAAAGATCGCCAATCCGACCTGCTGGTGCGGGGACATCAACTCCTTGTTAGCCGGTTGCGTGTACCCTTGTTGTCACTACTGTTGATGGATAGCTCCACGAGTTCGCCCGCGAAATTCGGAAGTGTGCAGGCTTTCTGTTCCTTTTAAGCCAGGGATTCCTTCCAATGCTCCCCAAGACAAGGTTGTTATCATGGCACGGGCTTTGCCCATCCCGCAACTCTTCCCGTAATCCATAGCCGACGAGTCTGTGATTCAACAGAATTCTGTCGATGCTGCTGATGGATCTTTGAACTCGACACGAATAGTGCGGGATACAAATGGCCTTCAAGATATTGCGGTGAAAGGGAATTGAATATGCACGAAAGAGCTGTGGGGTTGTGAAGTGCATAGGCGCCAGCCTACTCGACATACAGCATGCCAACTCTCTTCTTTCTAATACTATTTGCTTTGTTTATCAAGTCGCACAACTCGATGACTCAAAACTTCCTATTACGGTATCCTGTCCGTCCGAAGTGTTGGCTTTGGGGCCAAGATCGTGTCGTAACGATCAGCATAAGCCCAAGCGCGGTTGTTGGCCAACCTAATGCTACACAGACCTTTGGGCTCACTTAGGCGCGGTAGACGTTTCCGGCTTACTTGGGGACTTTGTAGAATGTTCTATCAAAGCGTGAAAGTTATAGTGTAAGAGTACATTGTTACTTTGTCTTACCCTCACGACGGCCAAGTACAGGGATGGACTTATCAGGCTGGCAACACCCATCTTGCCTTGACCGACAGCTACGTGCCTTCATGGTATTTGTTCTGCTGTCATGGAGGGCAGTTCAACCTGTGGGATAGGCTGAAAGGTTCACTTTCATCACACTCGGAAAATAAATGAAGGGCCTCAAGCAGTGCTTGCCAGTAAGCAGCCTCGCTGGCATTGGCTCTCATCCACATAAAGTGATTAGCACTGCAGTTTCGTAAAAGCCATTGAGATAATCCCGCTGGCTCTTGTGTAAGAGCCTCATCCTTGATAACCAGACAGGATGAACGGTTCCCTAACGAAGCTCCGGTAGAAAACGACACCCCGGCTGCATTGTTAGACGAATCATCATTACAAAATCACCTCCTATGGCTCTTGCAGCCTAACTATGAGATGATTGAAACATTCTACCTTTTTCGGCACCCGAAGTCCTAAACTCTTATCGTCCATCGCGATTCATTGTTGGGGGAGTATCTAATGTTGTCGCATCCTTTACACCGACACTAGCATGAGCCAACAGGTTAAGAATGTTCCCAGCCTGCAAAGCAATAACACCATGCTATATCAACCCTTTTATCGGGCAATTGTCGGTGTCTATGCCGTTTGCCCCACCTGCTGCAATTGATACTTGTTGGACTGTGTTAACTGACAGTCCGCCTCCTAATGTTGGATGCTGTTGGGTTGACAAACTTGTCGTTCACCTTCTCGTACAAGCAAATAAGCCGAGAGGCACAACCAACAGGTCTGCGCGAATTTTCAAGGGTCCTTAGGCGACACTGACCATGGAAACAAAGCGAACACTGAATATGGTTTCTGTAAATCAGGTGAGACAGGAAATATGCGAGACAGTTTGGCTAGTACTATCCGGGTCAACATAACATTGGCGCAGTTTTCCTCTGCAGGCATTCAAAGTCTGCCTGTTGTTTCTTACAGCAACTGCACTTCCACCGCTCTTTGCGCACAGGCCTGAGACAGGGCAGAAGTACGTTGCAAGACATGCCCATCGTTAAAAGAAGACCCTGCCGGGTGCATAGTATGCAGATGTCGCATCGCCCTGGGCTCAAAGTTTTTCCTTCCCGCACAAGAAGGTAAGTGAGGACTGCAAAGACCGGACTCAAACTCGAATGCTCATTGGATCTTCAAAATCTCGAAAGGGTCTGTAAAGGATTCCATCGATTATGAATACTCTTGTCGTACTCTGTCTGACTGACCCTGATGAATTCATTGCCTTCCCTGCGCCGTCAAAATGACATATTTCGGCTACATTTCCCAAACGCCAAACCATGCACAACCATCCCTTGACTGCTTATTTGTGAGGACGTGCCTACACATTCTGGCTCAATTGCTGCTTCTTCTCGTTTCGTCCATCAGGAGTGTACCTAGTATTAATGTTAGAAATCGCGTTGCGTGATGTATTCTGAATATCGGATCGTACTTGAGGAGCTTCTCGATAAGGTCGACGTGGGTCATGATCATACGGCGGCAGCAGTATCGCTTGAGACCGAGCTCGTCCATAGCGTCGCTATATATCTGGTTAGACTCTGAGAGATATGGAGTAACAGTAGTTGTCCTACCCATCGGTCTTGCGTTCGTCCGCGATCAGTTGAAGGTATCGCTCCCAGAGGTCACCGGTGACCTATCAATCAATAGTCAGCAAACTGCGCGACTGGCGCATCACAGTTGAAGACTGTACCTTTCCACAGGAGAAGCAACGGATGGGGATAATCATTTTGACGGTATTTCGTAAATGCGCGGGTTCGTCGGATACGCCAAAAAGATTTGCGACAAGACAAAGAGGCACGTTACAAATAAAGCTTGCGGTGGTTTTGGCGTCGTAGCTCGTCCTCGAAAATAAATTCTCCTTATCGGCGTTCCGAGGTTTATCCGGAAGCTAACTTATCTTATCAGCAACAAAAAGTTCGCAAGCGGGACCAAAATTTCTGCGAATCTCTACCAGTAGATGTATATGCTGGATACTTTCTCACCTTTTTCTCTGACGTCGAACTTTTCACCAACGTCGCAAGCACAGAAATAGAACTCGTGCAGAGAGAAGAAGGTGGTGAAAATGGCTCCCAACAAAAGCCCCCGAACAAAACACGACCCGACCAAGAAGCGCAAACGGGATCTTGCCGAGAACGACTCCAGAACGAAGCGACAAAGAGCTGATAAAAAGGCAGCCAAGGCCAATGGATCAAGCAAGAGCAAGAGTGGGGTTGTTTCTGAGGTGCCCGAGATTTCTGAGGCTTTGACAGAGACCGGTCCCAGAGAGATTGAGATTGTTCGCCAATTCGATAATACAGATGCAGGATGGCGCGTCTCAAAGCCTATGGGCGGTAGAATGCTTGATATCGACCCTGTGATCACAGAGGATGAACAGTGAGTTCGCAAAAATTTAGGTACGGCGCGCCTAGCTAACCTGTGCAGATATCTCATTCTGGCCTACAACACCTCGATCCAGGTCTACTCAGCAGTCGACTCACTCCTCGTTCGAAGAATCCCAATCACAGCAGCCGAAGCCTCAGATGAGAAGACATCAGCTCCCGCGCATATTGTCGCCATGCGTCAATCGAAGCAGAACTCCGATATCCTCTGGGTAGCCACCTCGGACGGTCATGTCTACCAGGTTAACTGGACCACCTCCAAGACACCCGAGTCCTTCCAGACACAGTCCAAGACCGCTAATGCCATGGCCCTCGTAACAAAGAAGGTTTCCGGCAAGGATCAGGAGATCATTTTTGTGGCAGAGTCGGACAAGCCTGGCCGAATCGAAGTTGTCGCATACCCAGCCGCAACTACAGAGTCTGAGCACAAGGTCATTTTCGTTATGAAGAAGCATGGCAATGGCCTGCAACTTCTCGAGACGAGTGAGGATGGACATCTGGTTGGCGCAATCAACGACCGTCTCTTCTTTGGTATTCCTTCTCAGGATCAGTTCGATAGCCTTTCTGCATTCAACTACGAGATTTACACTTTCGATATTCCCGATCTAGTAACCTCACTTGATCTCCGGGTGTATCAAAGACCAGTCGGAAAGAAGTCACGAAACCTTGATGCGCCCGTTTTGGATATCGTTGTCGGTGGCGCCCGTGGTCAGATCTACCTCTATCGCGATGCCCTTGCTAGAAGCCAGGCACTTGCCAATGGAGCTGATAAGACGCCTATTCAAGCGCAGAACTTCCACTGGCATCGCAAAGCTGTGCATTCCGTGAAGTGGTCGCACGATGGTATGGATGCTCTATCATATGTTCAATCTGGTCATACTAACATGCGACAGGTAACTATATGATCTCAGGAGGCTCAGAAAACGCCCTTGTTCTGTGGCAGCTGGATACAGGAAAGAAGGATTTCCTTCCCCATCTCGCTGGTAGCGTGGAGAACATCACACTTTCTGCCAACGGATCCTCATACGCTGTTCATCTCGATGATAACTCGGTCATGGTTCTCTCGACCGCCGAAATGAAGCCCACCGCATACATCGCCGGTATTCAGTCAGCCGCGATTAACGTCTCCACACCTAAGGACCAGCTTGTCCAGCGAGTATGGACAACCCCTACACACATCCAGCGACCTATCCCAGCCGTTATCAACCCTAAGGATCAGTCAAGGCTTCATGTGTGTGTTGGTAACGGTAGCCAGGCTACTATGGCAGGAGGCTTCTCCGCTCCATTGTTGCAAACATTCGATCTCGACAGCTTCCGCAGTGTTTCCAAGCAGGCTTTGGCTCGATCACAGCCAACAGACGTTAACATCACCAACAAGGGTCACCCCATTGAGGAGCCCCTTGTTACTC
Organism: Fusarium tanahbumbuense; assembly: GCA_012977735.1. NCBI lineage: Eukaryota > Fungi > Ascomycota > Sordariomycetes > Hypocreales > Nectriaceae > Fusarium > Fusarium tanahbumbuense. Next base: position 66,104 of record JAALXH010000228.1, read on the forward strand.
ACTTAGCTTTCTCTGCTGATGGAGCATGGCTTGCCAGTGTGGACACTTGGGAGCAATCGGCTCGTGATGTGGACAACGTAACCAACGATAGCAGGGATCAGCTTATCGAGGAGCGACGTGAGGTTTACCTCAAGTTCTGGGAAGCGCAACAGGGCGAAGAGCAGATCGCGCTTGTTTCCAGAATCAACGCTCCCCATGCTACACACCGCAACGAAGCTGTTCTTGACTTGACTTCAAATCCTGTTTCCACTGGCTTCGCTACGATCGGTACCGATGGCAATGTTCGTCTGTGGCGCCCCAAGACCAGATCTCAGGACGGAGTTGTCGTTAAGGGACCTGATGGCCGCGAGATTTTCACATGGAGCTGTTCACAGATCATTCCAGTTGGCGACGGTATTCCTCAAGATGATATGGTCGATATTCCCGAGACTTCTGCCCAACAACAGCCTCAAGGAAAGATCGCATTCTCAGAGGATGGCTCTGCTCTCTTTGTGGCTTACGGAACAGCTGGTTTCGGTGCGGTCCACGTGATTGATGCTGCGTCAGGCGAGGTGGTTAAGACCCTCGAGGGCCAGTGGAAGGGGCAATTGCGATCCGTCCAAGCGCTTTCGCCTTTCGTCATTATTCTGTCCGATGAGCTGCGTGTTTACGATGTGGTTAGCGACGAGTTGCGATATGGTGTTGTGATCCCCAAGGTCAAGGACATTGCTCTGCTTCAACTGGCCGTCGACCATACTTCAGGACACTTTGCCCTGGCCCTGCCTGCTAAGGAGGGATCTCTACTTGCAGTCTTCGAGCCCGAGTATATTGAGCCCTTGATTGTGCGTAGCACACCCCAAAGAGTTGTCAGCCTGATCTCCGCCCCTGAGACCAGCGGCTTCATCGCTCTCGATGACGCTGCCCAAGTTTGGGTCGTTGCTGAAGGATCAAACTCTTCATCCCTTGCCACAATCCAGCCACTTGAGGACCTCCGCCTTGATGGTATCGAAGTCGACAGCAAGGAAGTTAACCTCATTGATGAGGACGAGGATATGGCCAGTGACGCCGAGGATGAGGCTGGAGACGCAGCCGAGCCCGAAGACGTCGAGATGGGAGACGACGACGATGACGACTCTCACCCCAGCGTGTTCGCGCAACAAAAGCTGTCAGACATTTTCGACTCTGCACCAGCGTTCGCGGCCCCTCCAATCGAGGACATGTTCTACAAAGTGATGGGTCTACTCGCCACAAAGCCTTTATCAGCATCATGAGAAGGAAGGAGATGAAAAAAGTGTTTATATAATAAGGTGCGGTAAAAAGCTAAGCTAGAATGTTTTGTCAGAAAGGGGGTTCATCATCATGCACGTATGTCACTATGCATTGTACTAGACTTGGTCTGGTTGAATAAGGGGGATAAATCTTGGGAAGATTATCTAGATGATCGCAGCGCCGGCGTTAGAGCAGGTTTGAATACCAGCTGTCACTCAGTTTCGAAAGAACATGTCCGACATCGGTGTTTTACGCGGGTGACAAAGAGAGGCGATCACCAAATGTGTTACTACCTCGGCATTTCTCATTTATCGGATCCGAGTTACAGTACGTATTGGACATCAAAGACTGTGTTACATACTGTGACGCCAGATGCCGACTTAGACCGAATTGCGCCATAGCATGAGGAGGTGATGGGTAACCTGTTGGCTACTTATTCACAGGAGAGAAAGATACCAAGTTATCCATTTATCAACCAGTTTTAATCATCTCTTCATATTTGTATCAATCCCAACCGCGAATTGAAATGTCGTTTACGTCTATTCCCATCCTGGACTTGGCTGCGTCCAAGGATCCAGCGACGAAGCCTCAGTTTCTTAAGGAACTTCGTCATGCGTTGATGGAAGTTGGCTTCTTGTATCTCAAGAATGTCGGCATTGAAGATGAATTGTTCCAGAGAGTTATCAAACTTGGAAAAGGATTCTTTGATATCCCCGAGGAAGAGAAGTGAGCAATGACATATCTCATCTCTGTCTATACATACTAACAACGCAATTCACTTATCAGACTCAAGATTGAGATGAAGAATGCTCCCTCTTTCCTAGGCTACTCAAGACTCTCGGCAGAAATCACAGCTGGAGAAGTCGATCACAGAGAACAGATCGATCTCTCTACCGAGCATCCCGTTCCCGAACCAGGAGCTCCTCTATATCGAAATCTTATGGCACCCAACCAGTGGCCATCCGAAGACTCACTGCCAGAGTTTCGCAAGATCTACACAGAGTACATGGAACGCATGGGTAAGATTTCAATTCAATTCACGTCTCTCATCGCCGAGGCAATCGAGCTTCCTAGCGATGCGTTCAACAAGTACTTCGACGAAGACCAGCAGCACAAGCTCAAGATCGTCAAGTACCCTGACGCAAAAGAGCTCGGCATTCAAGGCGATGCGCAAGGTCAGGGTGTAGGTCCTCACAAAGATAGTATGCTCTCGAGCTATCTCCTCCAAGCTACATCGCATAAGGGCCTTCAAGTGCAAAATGTCCGTGGCGAGTGGATAGACTGCGAACCTATCCCCGGAACACTGGTCGTGGCTATCGGTCAGGGTCTTGAGGCACTTACACAAGGCGTCTGCGTCTCAACAACACATCGCGTTCTTTCACCTGCGGCAGGATCCGGCGCACGCTTCTCAATCCCCTTCTTCCAGGGCGTTCGCATGAGCGCTGATTTCGACGACCTCGAGAAAGTCGGTGTTGGTCTTGTCCCTGAGGAGGTGAGAGAGCAGCGACGCAAGATTGTTGAGCGAAACGGCGGCCGTATTGACGATGTCGAGTTTACTTTCCGAGCAGGCGGGGCTTCAAAGACCCTTGGTGAAGCAACTCTGAGGAATCGTGTAAAGAGCCACCCTGATGTTGGAGAGCGCTGGTATCCTGATATTCTGGCTAGTATTCGTGAGGAGCAGGCCAAGGCGAAGCAGCAGAAGGAAACTGCAGCGCCATCCGTGGAAGCGCCTCCCAAGGCCGTGGAGGCTCATTAAATCAATAGCAAGACACTGAGGGACAAGGTAGCGTAGCAAGCATATGCAAAAAAGAACCGTATAATTTATCATGAGTCCCTGCCTGTCATCTAAACTTCTCTTTGTCTCTCCATCCAGGACCATCACACCACATTACGCCTCGCTTCGCTAAATGCTTTCCATTTTTCACTTTTTTTCTCTTCTCTTCGTCTTGTGGTATCTTCTATCGTACGATGCGGTTATCGTTGTTTTGCGTCGAGGAGTTCGTGTGGTCGTTTTAAGCCTCGTAGGTAGGGAAGCACTCCTTGATGGCGTTCTTGGGGTGCTTGTTCTCGGCGTGCTCTTTCAGACTGAAGCAGAGTTAGTTGATCAGTGGGGAGAAGTGGAGGGGATATGGAAGACATACGCAGGGGCCTTTGTGGTCTTGAGGAAGGTAGATTTGCAGATCTGGCACTGAATGTCGCAAGCCTTCTCGTTCTATATCACATGTTAGTCGACAGCCCAGCTAAATGAACGATTATTCTGTATACTTACCACCTTGAGCTGCGACTTGGCAGAGGTCTTGTCCTTAGCAGCGCGCTCGCGCTTCTGTTGAGCCTTGGCACCCTGAAGCAATCATGTCAGCATAGAGATCTTTGGTGATGGGTACTATCTCTAAAAGGAAAGGTGACAATGTACTTACGTTACCCATGTTTGCGATTTAAGAAGAAGAGGAGGTAGAGGTAGAAGAGGGTGTGTAGACTGGACAAAAAGTTGGTGGTAGAACTGGCGGTGTTGAGGAAGATACAAAGTGTGTGTAAGTTTAGAGTAGAAGGTTGATGGGATTTGTCTTATCCAGAAAAAAAACGGAAAAGTCTCCCCTCTTCACTATCGCTCTTTCGGGCACTCCGTTATCTTTGCGCTCAGCAATTGGACTGGACTGAATTTATTTTTGTTTGCTTGTCCACTGACTTTTTTCCCTCCCCCTCGTTAGCCCATTTCAGGGTCTCGACCGTTCCAGAAATCCGTCTCCATACGGACATTTACAGGGGTTCATAATAACTGGGGCTCCGGGCAGCTGTGATGGATACCGTTTATTACAGTCAATCAGGTCATGTTAGTGACTGTATGAATCAACAGAAAATCATGGAGTCCACCTATTCTTATTCCTATCAAACATCTTGCTATGAGCAAGTATGCAGTTCCTCATAATGGATATCGATTCCTAATTGGACCTTCTAACAGCATGTTGACATCCCAACACCACCCAAGATGTCACCAAGCCAAAACAATCGGGGTGATGATGAAGTCAAAGTTCTGTGACAGGCTCACACGGCAACTGTCTCAGTAAGCCGGAACCAAAGTTTATTCACCCCTCCGATTATTCCAAGTAAGCAGCCCTGAACAAGACCGCGGAGAGAGACCATGCAAGATCCGTGTCAGCGACGGGTTTAACGGCACAAACATCAGATTGTTAGTAGGTCAGCGGCAATCACACTGAATTTCAGCCCTATCAGCTACGAGAATCGCTCCAAGAAGCTCTTACGAGGCTTGCAGCTTTTATTGGCATCAGGGTATCAGAAACGTTGGTTGCTGGAGAGCCTAAGAGACAAAATAATTCAGACATTTTACGCAAGTTTAGATTAGCAGCTTGGCTACTTTATCTTAGCGCCCTAAGCCTTATAGGACAATTACTCTGTTAACACAGTAGATCAGTTCCTTCTATTCTACGTAGACAACCGGAAAATGCTACTTCTCTGCTGACCACCACAGTTAGATCGGGTCTGAAGGATCCGAGCCTTCGCCATCAGTTAGCTTTGTATACTGGTGTAAAGAGCGACACGTAATGACCGGATACGCTTATTGCTCTGCTCAAAACAAGCTCCAGAAGCGATGATCTCGTATAGACACTGAATCCAATCTGTTGCAACCAACAAGTCCATGTACTGCTAGGACTACCTCCCCAGAAGCCAAGAGTTTCCTTTATTAATTGCTGATGTGATGTCAAGATTGGCGTTTCCACTTTCATGCGAGGTATCCATAAACATATATAAGGCAGCCCAGCAGCTATGTGACGTGTCTGCATTCCCACTCACCTAACTGCATCACTTTACTTCTCATACAAACATGACTCAGACAAAGTTCTCGTCCTTGCGTGCCAATTTGGTCCAAGGAAGACTCCTACTCCCAGGAGATGAAGGATATGATGAAAGTCTCAAGAGATGGAGTATCACTTGTGTCAAACCCGCTGTAAGCTGGTGCATCGCTGTTGTCTTCTACAAAACTTACTCTTTCATAGGCTGCTGTAGCTCAACCGAAGACTGCTGAGGAAGTCAGTGCCGTGGTCAAGTTTGCAACTTCGAACGGAATCAAGTTCAACGTCAAAGGAGGCGGCCACAGCACCTCGCAGACATCATGTGCTCCGTCGCCTGAGGGTATGGTCCTGGACTTGTCCCTTATGCGTGATGTCTCAGTAGACGCAGAGGCACAAACCATCACCTTTGGAGGAGGTTGTTTGTGGAGGGATGTCGATGAAGCGCTGTGGGCCAAAGGCCTGGCTACCATTGGAGGAACTGTCTCTCATACAGGCGTCGGTGGTCTCATCCTACATGGAGGTTACGGAGTCTTGAGTGGAAAGTACGGGCTGGCAATCGATAACTTGATTTCGTGCCAAGTTGTTTTGGCAGATGGAAGTATCGTGAACGCCTCTGCCACCGAAAACTCAGATCTCTTTTGGGCACTCAGGGGTGCTGGTAGCAGCTTTGGTGTTGTGACGCAGTTCACCAGCAAAGCGCACCCACAAGGCGACATCTGGGGCGGTATGGCTTTCTTTTCGATAGAGAAACTCCCAGCTATCGTCGAATTCATGAACACCTGGGGGGCTACCAATGATGGCAAGCAGCTCTTCGTTGCCGCTTTCACACGTGCCCCTCCAGGACCAGATCCCGATGCACCAAGACCCTCTGTGATCGGTACACGAATGGCTTATCTTGGAGAGAATCCAGGCGAAGAAGGTCCCAAGTATTTTGCTCCTGTATTGGAAATAGGCGCAATGATGCAGCATGTTGGGCCTATGCCTTATCCCGCAATCAATCAAGGCTCAGATGACCAACTCAAGTCTGGAGGCCGATATCTGTTCGGTGGCTCCAACTTCACTCTTCCTATGAAATTGTCAACCGCTGAGACAATCAACAAGCGCTTCGAAGAATTCACTGAGGCCACTCCAGGAACGAAGAGTTCAGTGGTCTTGCTCGAATGCATCCCGTACCAAAAGATCAAGGAAGTTCCTGTCGAGTCAACAGCTTTCAACTCTCGAGGTCAGTACTTCAATATAGGTGTCGTCTACACATGGGAAGACGAGAATCTTGACACAGATATCCGAATGTTCAATCGTTCTTTTCAAAATGAAGTTCGTGAGCTGGGATACAACGACAAATCCTACAAGGACGGCATTGGTCATTACCTCAACTATGTCGAAACTGATGATATCTCGGCTGAGGAAGCATTCGGCTCTCATTCAAAGCGTCTGAGGTCTCTGAAGAAGAGATACGACCCAGACAACGTTTTTGACAAGCTTTGGAAGTTGGTCGGTCAGGTTGAGGACAATTGGGTTGGTTGATACTAAGATGAGCCGTTACTGTCGTTACCTGAGATATAGATTGGTACCTTACCTAGTTTAAATAATGTCAGTAAGTAAAACATACGAAATACCGTCTAAATTTGCTATTCTTGAGGATTTAAAATGATGGCATCATTAAGTAGTTTGTTATGGAAGGTGCAAAGGCTGGTGTTAGTGTAAACGGCAACTACGATCGCGCACCGTGCGAGTCTCATCTCTTTCCCTCGCGTCGCGTTTGAAATGCCAAGTTCAACTTCTGCAACTTCACCTTTAAAAATCCACATGATTGCTTTGAGCAAGATCGTACCCTTCAGAGTGATCGCAAATACTAGAGCAAAACGATTAATATTTCCTGTGCCTTCATTTTCATTGGTTCTTGGACACAAGCATCCTTTCACCGTGTACAGTCGGCTCAACAGTATGGCGTCGTCAAATATCATCTCTGCCGACAGAATTGGCCTCGAGGAGTTCAATCGACGGCTAGTTGAATACGATTCTTTAATTAAAAGAGTATCTGACGAAAAAGGCGGTATGTTGATTACCAATAGACACCACAACCGATGACAGATGCTAACAGCTTCGCTCTGGATAGCCAAGGGTGGCCAAAAGACACTGCTAGAGCTCGATGAGTATCGATATTGCAAAGCATTAGAAAATTTCAACACTGAATCCAGAGCCCAGCCAATGGCGCTCGACGATATCAAGACCCTCGTGGAGTGGAAGTTGTGAGTGCCAGCCTATACTATCGTTCTCGGATAAGAATACCGTACAACCGACCATTTGCTAACGAACTATCAGGCGACATGGAAAGTTCAGGCCGACGCTTATGAAACTGGTCTCATCCAATGACCCAAGTGATGCTCAGGATGTCGTCAAGCAAGCCGTTGAGATGTACGATAAGACTGCAGACATTGGAGCCGCTGTGAAGGTATTAACTAAGCTTCGAGGCATTGGACCCGCCACGGCATCATTGCTCCTAGCTGTCCACGATGCGAGTCGGGTCATCTTCTTCTCCGATGAGGCTTTCTGGTGGTTATGTTGTGACGGCAAGCAGAGCCCTATCAAGTACGATGCTAAAGAGTATAGTGCGCTATGCTCCAAGTTTGAGGAACTGCGTGATAGACTTGGTGTGGTCAAAGCGAGTGACGCAGAAAAGGTTGCCTATGTCTTGATGAAGCAACCGGATCAACCGGAACAATCACATGGAGCGGCACCCGTCAAGAAAGAGAAAGAGGATACATCAACGAAACCGGCAAAGAAGAGAAAACCCGACGTGAAGGAGACCAAGAAAGCCGATAATGTCACTCAGGAGCAGCCTTCGCTACGTCGGTCAAAACGACACAGATCTTAGTTCTGCATGGTAAACTAACGCTCATCTCTTTGATGCCCGGCTGTGCACACCCCGCGCCTTCAATTGGGCCAAGCAGAATCCTAATGGGTGAAAGCATATGCCTTTCAAGGTTCACCTTTTGCAATAACCTGACAATGGCGGTGCGGAATGTGCACAGCCGGCTATCAAATGGATAACTGGACAGCGCCTTACCTTTACCTGCATGTGCAGAACTCCAAACTGAGAGATCCAGCATGTTGTATTAGACGGCTGGTCAATATGCGACAATACGCCACAAGCTAATCCAGTCAATCAAAACACAAAGCTCAAAGAATCGGGTATCCGGGCCGTGATAGCGTCAATATCCGAAGAATAACAAGTTCACAACCGAAGAATTTCCGCATGACGATGATTTCGCAAGATGAAAGCGATGGCTGGATCAGTAAACGAAGCCACCGTGAAGAGACACGCCGCCTTAAAGCGTGGGAACGGGCCATGCAAATCCCGTGTATAAAAAGGCCAGATACCTTAAGAATCCAGCATGTCGAGGATCCTCCCTAGTGGCAACTGAAATCCATTTCTCCATTTCTGCTGTTGCTCGACAATCGAACTCATTCGGCCCATCCATTACATGTGCATGAGCTGTATTAGTGGTTCAGAATAACATATTTATCTCCTATTTCCGATATCCACTATCCACATCTACAAGCATCAGAACATGGCACCAAAAGGGCACCGGCCTGGTTCAAGTAGCATGTTTGCTCAGACTACTGAGCCCATACCCTTGCCTGCTCGCTTCGCTCGGATCAAGAAGGATCTAATCGAGGGCAAACAAGACCAGATCAAAGCCTCATGGACAAGATTACTGGTGAAGCTGAAGGCTGAAATTGATCTCATTGACAAGACGGGGCCTGATATTTACCCTTCTATCGATTTTGTCGACCTCAAGAATCCCTCAGTGACGAATACATTCACTTCTGGGCTCAAGGATCGCGGCGTCGCAGTGGTTCGAAAGGTGATACCCCATGATCTGGCTACGCAATGGAAGACAGAAACGGAGGCACACTTGGAGCATCCTCGAGCTCGACGGCTTCCGACTCATGATCCCCATCTTTATGGCGTTTATTGGTCTCCTGGGCAGATCAAAGCTCGAGCACACGAAAACATCATATATACTCAACGTTTCTTAATGAACCTATGGCACTCTTCCGACCCAAAAGCACTTGTGAGCCCCAACTTTCCTGTGAGCTATGCCGATCGAATGAGGGTCAGAAACCCTGGAGATGAAGCCTGTTCCCTCAGCGTTTACGTCGATGGTGGAAGTGTCGAGCGTTGGGAACCAGATGGCTACGGTTCCGCAGCAACTTACCAACCTATTTTTGATGGTCACTGGGAAGATTGGGAACCATGGGAGAGCAGCACTCGACTAAAAGTGACGAGTGATTTGTACAATGGTGCTGGATCATGCAGCATGTTTCGTATGCTTCAGGGCTGGGTTGCTTTGAGTGATGTTCCTTTTGGCCAAGGTACCCTTCTCTTGTGTCCGATGATTCGACTTACGACTGCATACCTTCTTCTCCGGCCGTTTTTTATTCCCAAAGACTCTTCGCTCTCAGGTCTAGATTTTCTTTCACCAGATAACTGGGTCCTCGAAGAACCACCATCATCCGTGATTCAAGGTGCATTGCCGTCCTATCCGCAAGAGCTCAACGACGCTTTACATCCTCATCTCCAACTCAATCGCAGCATGATACCGATACCAAAGCTTGAACCTGGAGACTACCTCGTTTGGCATCCCGATGCTGTATATGCTCTTGACCGTCGTCACCGTCCAGATACACCGCCCACGACAATTGTATATCTTCCAGCTTGTCCTTTAACTCAGACGAATGCTCTCTACTTGGCCCACCAACGCAAAGGGTTCCTGCAAGGTGAACCAGGCCCAGACTTTACCGGAGCTCTTACTGGTGACATAACCATAGGAGGGGAGCAGGCTGTGCGGGAAGTTGGTGAGGCAGGAGGCGTAGACGGTATGAGGGCGATGGGGATTTTGCCATGGGACGAAGATGAGGCTCAAGACGATATTGAATACGCTGTGCTAGAGATGGCCAATGGTGTTTTGTTTCCGGAAAGATATGACGCGGTGTATTGAAACGTTCCTTAATCGCAATAGTAATTACAGCTGGTTGGATAGAAATGCTCAGGTCACATATAGTAATAGCGAGAATAGTGTGGTTGGAATAATGATATCTTGCATATGCCACAGGCCCTTGTGACAGAAAACTTCGAAAAGGCTAGCATCCAACATCAGAATTCTATAAATATGAAATTCGAATACAATCTCAAATGGTCGACCGTCCGATCGCCAACTTTACGCCGGTACTTAAACCCGTAACCGATATACCCGTTATTTTACATATTCCGCTTCGGGTGTTCCAGGTCTGTACGTTGTGCGTACCCTGAGAGGCGCAGACCTGGACCCATCCTCTGCCCAGTCAAGCCAACGATAGAGCAGTTATCGGGCATTTTTAGGTGAGCAGGTATCTCTTCCTATAATAGCGTATCACATTACGCTTTTTAGATGCCCTTCCTGCCCTCACCGGTCTGCTGGGTAGCGGCGTACTTGTCGCTGAGCTCATCGTAGCTCTTGTGGAGCTGCTCGCTTTGCTTCTTGAGAGTCTTGAGGTCCTGATCCTTAACCTCGAGCTCCTTTCGGAGACGGGCGAGCTCACCGGGCTTACCAGCGGCGGCAAGCTTCTCAGCCTCCTTGGTGTCGCTCTTGGTACCCTCGTAAGAGCGAACCTGGTCCTCAAGACGCATCACCTCGAGGATCATAACATAGGTGCGGTTAAGGATGAGCGACAGGAAGAGGGTGAAACCACAAAGGTACATGTTGCGTTGCGAGTAGAACTTGCGGGCCTGGACTTCGAGACGTTCGTGACCCATAACGGCGGCACTGTAAGCGAGTAAAAGTCAGTAACGTAGCCAATTGTAATGTCGTGGTTGCGTGGGGTTACGTACCCTCCACCCTGCTTGGTCTGTTCGGTAGCGGCGGCGAGCTCGAGCTGGACACGGTAGACACGGTTCACGCTGTCAACAAAGAGAATCAGAATGAAGATGAAGGTAATCTTCATCCAGTACTGAATCTTGGCGACAATGGGGTTCTCGGAAATGAAGCTGTAGTTCCTGTTAGTCGCGGTGCTGCGCGTGGAAAGGGAAAGTTCGTGATAACGCACGTGAAGATCTTTCGCTTCACATTGAAGGGCATGGGGAAGATCAGGAGCATGAACAGTCCCATCTCGAAGATGAGAAGCATAAACACCTGGTTTCTACAGTTAGCGATTCCATTTCTAAGGGTATTGAAGCTCTGTGTCGCGGTTTGGACGACATACAAGAGTGTAGTAGAGCGTCATGGTGACGGCGGTAGCTGACGAGGGGTAAACAGCTAAAAAAGTGAATTCGTATGCGAGAATTGGAAAGCTCAGAAGGAGCTGTCTGGTTCGTGAGGTATGAGTGTGAAAATGGGAGGAAGAGATCAAATGATTACGAGGGGAGAAAAGGCTTCTGGTTGCGAGGTCTAAGTATTTGTACCTAGGAGGAAGGACGAATGACAAAGGTGGTCAGTTTGGGTTTGGACCTGAACCTGGCAAAAAGCTGGGAAAGCTGTTCCCAGTCGTGCTGTTACTGTTACGCTACGTAGTGCTTCCCTCTTCTGAATCGACAACGTCATCGCCTGTGGCTGGAACCTACAGGCCGCTAATGGTGGCATGTGGGGCACAAGCTTCATAAGTGGCTTGTCTAACACGCTTTAATGCTAGTGCAGATCTATCCGTGCCGCGCACCTCCATCTAATGAAGACATAAATACTATACCCTTTCATAAAAATGATATCAAGCCTACCAATTCAGAGACTAGGATAGATTAATAGACAGCTTGGAAGGGCAATGTTTCATACAAGGTAGTCCACTCATTGAAATCAACAACGCAAGTTGGGTCATCATATTATGTATCACATACCTATCTCTTAGGATAATACTCCGGAAGCCAAGCTATTCCTCACTCAAACCAGAACCTAGTCCTGATCCAAGTAGGAACAGATATGCGCAGTTCAACATCTAGACTATCCTACAAACGAAGCCAGACTTATATTACAAGCTTCTATACCTAGATCACTGACTGCCGCCCTACCAATCCCCGTCGTCTCTCAACTTGGCTGGCAGGCGCCTATGTCTCCCGACTCTGTCAATGCGCGAACGAACCACAACGTCTTGGTCATCGTCGTCGTCGTCGTCGTCTTCATCAGCGTTATCATTCTCCAATTGACTTTGAAGCTGCCTGGAGTCTTCAACACCTTCTTCTGTAGGGCTCACGTCTTTCATGCTATCGTTAACAACTTCCACAGGCAGTGGCAGCTGTACAATTGGGCGCACAATTGTATCCGGCACCACGATTTGCTTCTCTTCTCGCTCTTCTGTTTCCTCTGAGACTGACTGTCTAGGTGGTGCAGTCGCTGGGGCTGAAGTCGGATTTCGTTTGTATTTTCGAGGCCGACCACTGCCGGGTCTAGCACCTCCTCGTTTGCCTCGCGTTTTAGGTACTCCCCGAGATTTACCGCCCTGCTCTGGTGCGGTTGCTTTTCCACCATGTCGCGCACGTTTTCGAAGTCTGGCCGCTGACGACTTGCTAGTTTCATAATCCGACTCTCCATCGGATGGTGTTTCCAGAAGGGAGACATCTGTCCCAGTGGGGCGGTACTCCTCTTCTTCCGAGTCCTCCTCGAAAGCGCCCTTCTTGCGTTTGCGTAATGGCTTTGGGGCGAAGCCAAGTGTCTCCGCCAACGCGTCTTCGTTGTCAAGAGCTGTTTGACTCTTCTTCCCCTTTCCGGACTTTTTCTTGTCTGCCTTTGGAGCCTTCCTAGCTACTCCCTCTCCGTTAGGTCGTTTTGATCGCTTCTTGCTATTGTCTTTCCCCCCTTCTATTTTTTCGTCAATCAGCTTCTTTGTCAGGTTAGGGAAGTTCTCTCCGTAGTTGAAAAAGAGTTCTTCTCCAGCTTTAATATCGCGTAGGGCCGTAAACTTGATTCGATATTCGCCATTGACATAGAGAATGCGAGGCGTGATATTGCATCCGTCCTTGTCGCTCTCTGATGCATGATTGATGTAGCGACTCAAGTTGCCGTATGTCGCAGCGTCTACCCAAAGACCTTCCTTTTCCAAGAGGGTGAAAACATAAGAGATATTAGATGCTTCATCGAATACGTCTCCACGCCGGGCTTCACGCCGTACACCTTCGTCGTGACTGATTAACTCTCCAACATATTCAATGATGAAATCGTCTTGGGCGATAGGTTCAACAGTGAACAGTCCGTATCCAACACCCTCAAGTTGACTCTCACCAAGAGCGAGGCTCTTCACCTGGCCACGCTGAAGGGAACAGTTTTGGCAGCCAGTCGAATGTAGAACATCGTCGTCAGTGTTCTCGGGATCAGCCCTCTCCAGTACACCACATGATCCACAAAGATCTGGATCGCATTCGCGGTTCAACTGCACGCAGATACATGGCCTATCCCTTTGTTTGGCAAGGCATGTTTTGCCCTGTGAGTGGCAAGCACAGCCAGTAAATTTGTAGGTGCAGGTTTCCACGGAACACCCGCAGAACTTTTCGCAAAGAACGCCGTTCTTAGCACAAATGCAACTGTCGTTAGTGCAGGGGCCATCGTGGGAACAGGGCTCGAAGGTGTCGCGTTTTTGATGCATGTGAGTTTTAGTGTGACTCTCCCAGTCCCCAATGAAAGCCTTCTTGACCCTATCGTACCAGGTGAGTGATCGAAATGCCGGCTTGCTCACTGGCTCAAACGAGGGTAGTGATATATTGAGACGCCCGTATTCGTTGAAAACGTCGCTACAATCACGGTCAAGAAGCTGGGCAGCTAGGCAGAAGGGGTCTCTTTTGACTTGGCTGTGATCGGCTGTTGCAACGATACATCGCAGAACGTAACGTTCATCTTTATTCCAGGCCCGCTGAACCGACAGAGGCTCGGGATGTGCCGACGACTGAAAGCAATTCCGCTTGCAGGGGCGTGCATGACCATTCATCATGTTGGTTTCCTCGTCGGCGATGCGCCGTCTCCGTTCAAGGGTTTCTGCAAGACGAGGAAGCATTGAAAGTGCATGCTTATCGTTTTTCGCGTCATATTCGCCATGCTCGCAAGCATGACTGAAACAAATATGACAACCAAGGATCGAATAACTACCTAGCCAATACTCGATGGCATCGAGTTCGTTTTCGTTTTGCGTGCTGGGACCGTCCTTAGCGGTCGGTTTTGTTTCCATTATGCTGTCGACCGATTCGTCCAGGAGAAGGACGTCACGGAGCTTGATCTGTTTCGTGAGAGGTTGACCCTCATGAAAGACGCGGTGAAACGCTTGGGTAAATATATCTGCAGCTTTGTTTGCCTCAGGCGGGGTAGTCGATCCAGCTGGGCGATGAGAATTCAAAATGTCTGACTTCTGCCGAGGCGTAATTGCATTTTCGGGTTCACTACTTGCCATATAACGGATGAGGGTCGACTTGTCGCAACCAGGCAGTGAAAGCTTCTCCAGCCAGTCCTCCAGATATAGCAAGACGGTTGATGCAAACTCAGAGCGCACAGTTATGCGCACCTTCTCTTCTCGACTCAGGGGTGCAAATCCGCTCTCGCGGTCAAGGTCTTCCAATTCCTGTATCCAAAGATTGTATCTTTTGTCTTCCGAGTCTTCAATGTCCCTCAAGTGGGGTACAAATTTCAACATGGTGTTTGGTGTGAGAATGTTCTTTTTGATTTCCACGTGGTGAAAGCGATACTTGGGGACACGCTCTTCATCTGTTTGAATCCGTACGATTCGATAGTGATCATCCCGTCTGTTTTTCTTGGACTTGGTAGCAGTGTGGTCCTTTTGAAAAATGTCAGTGCATCTGCGTACTTGGTTTTGAATTACATACCTTGTGTCTGATTCTCATGGTTTCACCCTTCTTGGCTGGCACCGGTCCAGTGGTGATCCCAGCGAAGAGATCGTTGCCATTGAGAACCCGTCGATCTGTAGGTTTTGTTGATTCAACGACGTAAGTAGTCATGCGGCTGTGTCCATCTTTAATATCCTGACGAAACTCGGTCAACTTTTTTGCAACAGTAGCCACATCCCATTCAGGCTTTCTGGGCGTTTGATATTTGGGAGAGGTAGGTTCAGGTTGTTGCATTAACGTGTCGACATCTTGTTCAACTTCTGGCGTTACCTGACGAGATGCCGAGTTGGAAGCTGACACACTAGACAGCTTTGCCATACTGTAGGCATTGTCGACGCTGACAGTCACTTGAGTCACCTTCTGCTCGCCTTTGATTACTACTGGTGATGGGCGTGGTGGCTCAGTAGAAGGCTGCTTGGGAAAGCTGGCAGTAATGGAAGTCGAAGACCGATTCAGTCTGGGGGGGCTAACAGGTGTGTGGGTGGAAGATGGACGCCGCTCAATAGAGAAATCGGGAGCGAAGCGCGCCTGAGTAGTAGCAGAGTCTGCGCGACAGACAGGAGGCGGCGATGGTGATTGAGTTAAATCAATGTGGGTGATAGACTTGGAGTTGACGTTGATGGAGGTGCCAGATTGAAAAGAAGCCATGGTCGCGGCTGATTACTTTGCCTCAAAGCTTAAGTGAGAGAGAGCCAAGCAAGGTAAGGTACGAATGGTGACTGAGGCAGGTGTATCCTGTTATCGATTCCAGCAAGGTTTTCTTAGGATTGCCCCTCTCTTTGATTCGCAACTGCCACCATTCTGCAAAAAGATGAAAGCTTAGGAAGAGGCAGAAAGAAAGAAACAGAGGGAGAGTGTTGCGACCTGCGATTGGCGATTCCGTTGTTGTGGGTAGCACCTTTGTAGGTAGACCAGGGAAGGGACGAAAAGAAACACGACTTCCAGCAAGGTAGACGCGTGTGGACAGATTAGAACTTGAACTTGGTATAGAGAAGCAATAGGCGAGACAAGAGGCGCAGTTTGAACGGGATTAACCAAAAGAAACAGAGACTCCGTTGCGCTGCAGTGTTTCCAAAGGGTTCTGCACAATTAAAACGATATAATTTGATGGCCGTCTTGTTGACGTTGAAATTCGAGACGAGGCGAAGGATAAATTGAATTGGATGAATGAATCCAATGTTAGACACGCGCTTTGAGAGGAGACTGCAGGGGACGTTGACAGGGGGAGCGCGCTCACTAATCGAGATTAGCGCGCTGTCATTGGCCGTTGAACTTGAAGACTCTCTATCGATGATGGAAACTGAGTACAGCATATAGAGTGATGGATGTGATGGATACTGGCATTGAATAGTTTGTTCTTCAAACTAGGATTCGCAAATATTACGTTGAATCAGGGCGATGTTATCTGATCGCACATCAAGTTCAGTTAACATTTGTATACATATCTGCTAGTCTATAGTACTGTCAGCGCTCCGACCATGATGACTGGGAGCCTATGGTGCGATTGAAGAACTACAACAACTTGAGAAATAATATCATGTTCAAACGATATGCTTCTCTGATTCCTGCTGTGTCTATATCTCGTATGTTGTGCATTCTGACTTTCCTGATTCTATATGCTTGTCTAAGTCATCATAGTAGTCATGTCTCACGTGAACGTCGGAATTGCCGGAGATTCAAGTTCCATTTACAGCAGCAGCCTTTGCGAATTGAGGGACAGTTGACATAATGCTTGGCATTGCTCACGCTGATTCCTATTATATACCAAGTGAAATAATTTATGCTTTCTGTGAAATTTCAAGACGTCAATAAGCTCTTTGAGTAGTCCTTGATAGCTCAGGACTTGGTGATTACTCAACTGGTACTCCACTTGAATTGTTCCTCTACGGTGATCCATACCAGGAATACGACCTGAACAAGATACAGAACGATGAAGTTACTACAATGGACGAATTTAGAGTCAATGATGAGATTATAAGGATTGTGAGAAATGGGGTTCTACAGATTTGACTCGTGTCAAAACTAACCCTAAGAACTGCCCTCGTCAAGTAAAAGACGATGTTCCAGATCTTGGGACCCTCTATCCATTGGATGCCTCTTGAAGATCTTCTCAAGTACGGAGAAGACCCTGTTTCACGACATGATCTAAACGGAACTAACCTACCAAACCAAACCAAGCATGTGAGAAGTCATTGCGGTAATTTAACTTGGCCAGATCGAACAGAACCCCTTGTTTGTTGATCTTTCCGGGCTGGAGACTGCCGGAGGATCGCTCAGTCTAAAAGCCCCTTCACCCACCCAGTGACCAGTGAGCCTCTCGAAACCCTCAAAACTTATGCCGCGATATCGTCATTTTTCATCTTGGAGACACACTAGCGTTGGGCTGGATTCGACCGAAGCTTGGTGGGCATGAACCGCATCCGGAATGGCTCAGTCTAGTTCAGTTCAGTTGAGTCTCTCCGGATGCACAGGCGAGTGAGGATCCTTGGCGCAGACAGAAATGCAAGACGTAGACCTGAGACATGCTTGACGTAAGGTAGAAGTACTTGAGAGAATGTAGCGATCACCAGGGGCTACATTGTACACAATACACTAATTGTTAGCGCCCGTCTGTATCCCTCTTCTCTCACCATCCAATTCAGACCAGGTGGGGCCTTGATGACGTCGCTCTCAGCTCCCCCATAAAGCCGTGACGATCTTGTTCTCCGCAGCAACAGAACAACACCCACTGCAGCACTACCAAGCCTTGCCCAGTTTCTTGGACTCCCTCATATAACGTTCCAGCAGCCCGGCCACGATCTTCCTTTTTGTGATTTATTTTCCCGACATCCATCTTTATCCTTGCTTCTCAGCTCTGCAATCCCCACCCGACATTACTTATTCCCTGCCTGTCCTTGTTGGACCCTTTTCTTGTCTGTCAGCTCAGCTCCACCGCTTGTCGCTCGTCGCATTACCACTACTACCATCATGCATCGCACTTATTCTATGCGCCAGACCCGGGCGCCTACTGCCTCCCAGCTCCAGGTATGCAATGCTCCCAGCGTTATCGCGCAGATGCAACGGAGAAGTTAACTTGAATGTAGAACCCCCCGCCACCTCCTTCATCCACCAAGTCCGGTCGTCTCTTCAAGAGCAGCTTCGGTAAGCTGATCCACACACCATCTCGACTTTTACAGGACTAACAACATCTTCCCTTCAGGCCATGCCCTCCGCCGAAATGCTGGTGGTGCCTTTGGCCCCGACCTGGCCAAGAAGCTCTCCATGCTGGTCAAGATGGAGAAGAACGTGATGCGAAGCTTGGAGACTGTTGCCCGTGAGCGCATGGAAGTTGCTGTAAGTCCAGTGAATGACACATACACTAAACAGCAAGACTGACTTGAACAGCAACAATTGTCAATCTGGGGTGAGGCCGGAGACGAGGATGTTTCCGACGTTACCGACAAGCTCGGCGTCCTGCTGTACGAGATTGGAGAACTCGAGGACCAATACGTCGACCGATACGACCAATACAGAGTTACTATGAAGAGCATTCGTAACATTGAGGCTTCAGTTCAGCCCAGCCGTGACCGTAAGGATCGCTGAGGTTTCATTAAGTAGCCATCTACTGACACCAACAACAGGCAAGCAGAAGATTACCGACCAGATTGCTCAACTCAAGTACAAGGAGCCCAACTCACCCAAGATTGTTGTTCTCGAGCAGGAACTCGTCCGAGCTGAGGCTGAGTCCCTTGTCGCTGAGGCCCAGCTGTCCAACATCACCCGCGAGAAGGTCAAGGCAGCCTACACCTACCAATTCGATGCTCTGCGTGAGCATTGTGAGAAGGTCGCTATTATCGCCGGCTACGGAAAGCATCTCCTCGAGCTTATCGATGACACTCCCGTTACACCCGGTGAGACCCGTCAGGCCTACGATGGTTACGAGGCTAGCAAGGCCATCATCCAAGATTGTGAGGATGCTCTCACCAACTGGGTCACTTCCAACGCCGTCGTCTCTTCCAAGCTCTCTACCCGTGCCCGCACACTTTCTCAGCGACGCCGAACCAACATTCGCAACAGGGGAGAGGGCCATGACCTCTCTGGCCAGGATGTTCCCCTGAACGACGGCAGCTCTTGGACCGCTCGCGACCGCGACCTTGATAGTGAAGAGGAAGAAGAGGATGAGGATACCCGTGGCTCCATTCTGGACAGCGACGGCGGTATGAACGGCGAGTCTCGTGGACGCACACAGGAAGCTGTTGCAGCATAGAAGGTGCTCATAATTGATGTGACAAAGTGAACATTGGAGACGACGTAATTACAGGGACGCAATCTTGGCTGTACAAGGCGTTGATGGTAACTTAATGCTGGAGGCTGCAAAACGGCTGTTTGGGTACGGTAACTTTCTCTTGTGGTAGCCTTAGTGTACTTTTAAAGATTAATATTATGTTTGTATTCGCTTATCATATGAAATTTCCACTCCTGATCTGACTTGCGAACTGCTCTACCTCCATCTTGACGATATGATGTCCCGGTATGACCACTAAACCCAAGTAACGAGAGGTCATGTCGAGTTTGACTGATTGACCTTCTGCTTCCTCAGCTGCCTTTTCACGCTCCCTGGTAGAAGGCTGACGATATTCATATGTATGAGCCAGGACAATATTCCTATCCTTTATATTTTCTATCAGTAATAATTCGCCGGTTTAGACATCAACAAACTATAGGGTATCGAGGGGCAAAGACATACAGGGTCGGTGCATTTCAAGGCACCCCAGAATAACCGGCCATCCGACGTGTACACCCGAAGATTCTTGTTTAAGATAGTCGCAAGGTATTCTCTAGCCGAGTCCGGATTCATCTTGGCTCATGGAATACGTTATCGGGATTGCGAGTGACTGGGCTTCGATGGGAGCGTGGGGAATGTTAGGCTCATTGATTCTGGAAAGTGGAAAATGGGTGATTTTGGGGCGTAATAATAATCCGCTCCTGAAGAAATAGACGCTCACAATTCTAGTGACAACTGCTAGAATAACATTTAAGAAGCGATGGGTAAGAAGTATTTCAATTCTAATATTTAACATATACATAGATTCCTTTAAACCTATGGTACCCTGAACTTTATTGAGATGTATGCTTAATTGAGTACCTATGATTCAACATTCGTAGCATAGAAGCAAGATGACCTCGATACTTCTACACTTGTTACCCTCTAGCGTATTCGTCCCCTGGAATCATCCATCCCGTGCCAGAGGCAGCGGATTAGTGGCGGGCGGCCCCACGCTGACGTTATTCACTTTGAGGACTCATCCCGAAGGCAGACGTGAATTCCACGATCCTTTGCGCAACACCATCTTGAAATCTACACACTCCTTTTTCTTGATAATCATCTGCGCATACGCTGGCCCATAAACTGCCTTAGTCTCAACTGGACCATGACAATTACTTTCATCAGACGAGGGCGCATCCCTTAGCATCAGGCCTTGTGCCTCTAACACCGCGAGCTTATCCAATTCACGGTCATAACCCATCATGGGTGTTACCGGTCTCTGGACGGTTGTGCAACCATGCGCGCGACCAACGAACCTAGCGACCCTTAATCGCAAGAGGCTTGCAGTCGATGCCTCGATTTGGATCTACCAATTCCTAAAAGCTGTACGCGACAAGGAAGGAAACGCATTGCGCAACTCGCACGTCGTTGGTTTTTTCCGTCGCATTTGTAAGCTTCTTTGGTACGGTATTGAACCAGTCTTCGTCTTCGATGGCGGCGCACCCGTACTCAAGCGACAGACAATCCAAGGTCGAAAGCGCAGACGTGAAGGCCGTCGCGAAGATGCTGTTCGAACGGCCGGCAAGCTATTGGCAGTACAGATGCAGCGCATTGCGGAAGAAGACCAAGATCGCAGACGAAGAGACCGAGAACGTGATATAGCAGCTAGGGAGGAGGAGCAACAAGAAGTGATTCCAGAAGCTAGTGAGCTCGTCTACGACGATGAGGCTCTCATGTCACAAAACGAACGACAAAAAGGAAGAACATTCCGAAAACAAGACGCTTACCACCTGCCAGACCTCAATGGAGGTGGTATTGCAGCAATGGGCAAACCTGAAGATCCAAGAATTATGAGCGTGGAGGAATTGGAAGAATATGCCCGACAATTCCACGAAGGAGAGGACATCAACCTTTACGACTTCAGCAAGATTGATTTTGATGGCGAATTTTTCAAAAGTCTTCCTGCTCCGGATCGATACAATATTCTCAACGCAGCACGACTTAGAAGTCGACTGAGAATGGGCCTTAGTAAGGAACAGCTGGAAGAAATGTTCCCAGATCGCATGGCATTTTCCAAATTTCAGATCGACAGGGTCAAGGAGCGCAACCACCTCACCCAGCGTCTTATGTACGAAGTGGGCATGACTGGCACTGATCTCACTCTTGGAGTGAACGCAAGAGTTGCTGGTGAGAAGAACAGAGAGTATATCCTTGTGAAGAATGATGGCGCAGAAGGAGGATGGGCTTTAGGTGTGGTCAGTAGGGACAAGGAAGTTGGAGAAGCACATAAACCTATTGATGTGGACGCCATTCAAGTTCAGTATCAGTCCAAAGAAGACGAGGAGGACGAGGATGAAGATTTCGAAGATGTTCCAATTGAAGGCCTCAACCGACTTCCAAAACCTTCTGCCGCGCAAGTAGCTAGCTATCAAGCGGCTCAGAATGCTGCGGAAAGGCGCCGGCAATTCTACGGTAGCCACCGAAAAGAATCAACTGCCGAGGACGAGGGATCACTTTTTGTTGGCGGTAATGACGACAACACAGGTGGCCTGCTCCAGGAGCCGTCCGAAGACCCGCTGCAGGCTGACGAGCAAGATGATCTCAACCGCGCAATCGCCATGTCACTCCAGAAACAGCATGGCATCGGAGAAGAGTCAGAGAAAGAGGAAGATTTCGAAGACGTCCCTATTGAAGCACCGAAGTGGACACAAAAGTCTGTCGAGTCGCAGAAGCCTATTACAGCCAAGGGTGGCTCCATGATTGCTCATATCGTCAACAACCGAGCAAGTGCCGCTGTACCCAAGCGACAAGAACGTGATACTGCCGCCGACAGCGATAGTGATGAAGATATGCAGACAGTACTTGCAAAGGCAAGAATGCAGAAGAAGTCACAACCAAAACCAAAAGCAAAGTTTGTGCCTGTTGTTGAAAACAAGAAGAACCCATTCGATGGCCCATTGCCATTCCCTAAACTTGATTGGGGTTCGTCTATTTTCGGAAAGAAGAAGGCACAGGCAGCTGGACCAAGCAAGGGCACTGAGACCACCGATAAAGCGCCGGCCCCATCGAATGAGGAGGAGGAAGATGATATGGCTGGTGGTTTTGAGAGAGAAGTAGTGGATGAGAACGCACCGAAACCCTTGCCACCATGGATGGTTGATGATACAGACATTCGAGAGTCAATCAAGAAGCAGCAGGACGCAGAACGTGAAATCAATAATGCTGATCGGCTTGCAGCTGAGGAAGAGGAGAGACTTTATCGCCGAAAGATGCAAGATCAGCTTATCCACATTGACTCCTCGTCAGACGACGACAGTGATGTTGAAGTCCTCGACAAAGCACCTTCACCCAAAAAGGGGACTCAAAAAGAGGCAAGCGCTGTTGAAGTTAGCGATGAGCCCAAGGTCACCAAGGAGCCTTCCATTCAGCCTGAAGAACCAGAAGCTGTTGTGGCAGAAGTAGCAGAGGAAACTAAGGAGGCTACACCCGTACCCGAAGCCCAATGGCTCGCAGACCGTACTGTGACAGAGTCAGCTGAGCCTCCTGCAGAGGATGCCAAGGCCGAATCCGAGAAGTCTGAATCACCAGAACCGGAGTTCGAGGATGTGGTGCCTACTAACACAGTGACCGAAGTTGCAGCGGAGAAGAGTCCTACGCCTATCTTTCAGGAACTTCCTTCTATTGGTGCACCCGCCGCCAATGAAGGAGGTCAACAAGTTGATCCCGAAGACGATGGCCTCTTCGACGATTTAGAGTACGATGAGTTTAGTGATCCTGGTGACGAGGAGCTCATGGCGTCACTAGCTGAGGAAGCTGAGGAACACGCCCGTTTTGCCAGTGAACTCAATAACAAGACGGCCGAGCAAAACAAGGAGGACTACGAAAGAGAGTTACGCGCTCTTAGAAGTCAACAGAAGAAAGACCGCCGAGATGCCGATGAGGTGACTCAGGTCATGATCACAGAATGTCAGGCTCTGCTTCGTCTATTTGGTATTCCCTACATCACAGCTCCCATGGAAGCTGAAGCGCAATGCGCTGAGCTAGTTCAGCTTGGCCTTGTTGATGGCATTGTGACTGACGATTCAGATACCTTCTTATTTGGTGGCACAAGAGTTTACAAGAACATGTTCAACAGCAACAAATTTGTAGAGTGCTATTTGCTGGGTGACATTGAGAAGGAGTTGTCCTTAACTCGCGACCAGCTCATTTCTCTTGCTCATCTGCTGGGTTCAGATTATACTGAAGGTTTACCTGGAGTGGGACCAGTCACAGCAGTTGAGATCCTCTCTGAGTTTCCTGGCAAATCAGGTCTGGAGCAGTTTCGCGAATGGTGGAAATCGGTACAGGGACAAACACGGCCTAAGGATGCCGATGTTTCGACACCTTTCCGTAAGAAGTTTCGCAAGTCACAAGGTACTAAGCTCTTCTTACCTCCCGGGTTCCCCAACCCAGCTGTCTACGATGCCTATTTGCACCCAGAGGTTGATGACAGCAACGAGAACTTCCAATGGGGTGTACCAGACGTGGAAGGTCTAAGACAGTTTTTGATGGCCACCATTGGGTGGAGTAAGGAGCGTACAGATGAGGTTCTCGTCCCAGTCATCAAAGATATGAACAAGCGAGACCGTGAAGGAACACAAAGTAATATCACCAGATTCTTTGGAGGTAGTGTCGGAGCTGGAGCCAGAGATGCGTTCGCGCCGAGGCAGAAAGGTCAAGGTAGCAAGCGCATGGCAGCCGCGGTAGACAGACTGCGGGCGAATGTTGCAGGCGAGGAGCCAGCGAGCGCCGCAAATGGTGGAGGCAAGCGAAAGAGAGCATCTAGGAGGAATGCAACTAATACAGCGGAGGAAGAAGATGTTGAGGAAGATGATGAACAGGAAGAGGAGCAAACTACGAGTAGGAGCCGTGGACGTGGTAAGAGAGCAAAGGCTTCATAGGTATTTTGAATCTATAGCTTTATCACAGAGCTTTTGAAATTGGATAAAGAGGATAGTCTACTACCGTGCATTGACACGAACAAATAATAATGGAACACACTAATACCTTATTGATAATCCATTATTTAGACAGAAGGGAAGTTGTTTATCGACGACATCATCGTTCCTGACATCATCGCAAAGATACCATGATAGGATAAGATGAAGTTATGATGACGATGGAAATAGCTCGGATTTGCTTATCATAGTCATGACGGCACCTGCCAAACGCGGGGCGTTATCCGAGGGGTGCTTTCCTCCATGGCGCAGGATAAACCTCGGCAGAATAGGCAAAGCACTAGCTCACGTGCCATCCATCAGGCATTGATTTGGTGCTTGCGAAAGCTCGAAAACGCCCCCCAAAAGTAACAGTTTGTCACCTCATTTCAGAGTGTTTTTCCAGCATCTCTTTGTTCTTTTCAACTTCTCCTCTCTCCGTTTTCTATCACTGCGCGCGCGCATACTCAACAACACCAAAATCGCAAAAATGCCCATGGACGAACGTGAACTTGGGCAGCGCGTCAAGGCGCTCACTAAGTGTGTTGCTGCGAACGAGCCTCCCGAGAATGCTATCAAGCTGCTCGAAACATTAAAGAAGGATGCGTCTCCTACCGAAGAAATGCTAAGGGTACGTCAAATAACGAGTGGGATATGGAGAGCGCAGTATTATCTGGACTTCGAGTATATAGCATATTGCCAGCTTTGCGCAAAATTCATGATCGCATTGTTTGCTTTGTCTGCTTATCGCGAAATCTTCAGCATGTGATATTTCATGGATATCGCCTTTCTTGGTTTGATTTGGACAGTCTACTAACACTGTGATTTTGCTTTTACAGGCAACAAGAGCTGGTGTCTTTGTCGGCAAACTTAGATCAAATGCCAACAAAGATATCGCACGCGCGGCCTCCGAACTCGTCAGCAAGTGGAAAAAGCTTGTTGAACAAGAGAAAAGCTCGAAGCTGCAAAAGTCAAAGGTCGGCTCAGGATCACCGGCCCCAGCTCCTGCATCCGCTCCCGCATCGTCGCCTGCGCCTCCTCCCTCATCTTCTGGAACCTCTGGAGCCAAGTACAAGGGCGATATCGAGAAGCGCAAGTACGAGACCGACAATGTCAACGTCAAGCGAACCGAATCGAGCGTGCGAAACTCATGCATTGGTCTTATATACAATGGCCTGGCCTACCGATCGACGGCATCCGAGAGTGATGTTATCAACAGAGCTATCGCTGTTGAGAATGCTGCCTTTGTTAAGTTCAAGGGAGAGACACCCGACTACAAGAAGAAGATGCGATCGCTTTTCACCAACCTCAAGAACAAGTCCAACAGGGAACTCGGAAAGAGCGTTCTGTCCGGAGAAATTTCTGCTGAAAAGTTTGTCGTCATGACTGACGATGAGCTCAAGAGCGAGGAGCAGCGTAAGAAGGAGCTCGAGTTGGAGAGGGAGAACATGAAGATGGCCCAGGTGCCCCAGGAGCAGAAGAGTATCAGTGAGAGTCTGGAGTGTGGTCGATGCAAGAAGAAGCAGGTCAGCTACACGCAAGCGCAGACCCGAGCTGCTGACGAACCTATGACCACTTTCTGCGAGTGCATGGCTTGCGGACACCGATGGAAGGTATGTATTTCCGAATGTTCAGAAACATTCAATTATGAAACTAACATATTTGGCAGTTCTCTTAGTCAAACGCAACTGAAGTGGAGATAGAGAGGAGTGGCGTTTCTTTTGGCGTGGAAGAACATCTACATTTGCTTGGGTTCAAGCTGCAACCGTGTATGGAGAAGGTCAAGGAGTTTCGGGAACTGGAGCGGCGACTCAAAACAAAACACGTTTAATAATACCAGACGAGGAAAGATCATGTGCGCTTTATACCTTTCTCTCTTTTCTTTTTTATTAAACTTACCTGGGGTAGAGATTCAGAGAGTGGGCGCCAATTTTGGTGAATAGACCATTCTCAATGCTCGCTATAAATTTGCCTATTGCCATTATACATATACATACATTTCGTTCATTTTTTAGTTAGAGCTTTAAGCTTATACCTTGTGGTCAGGGATCCCTAGTTCGGTGAACAGATTGGTCGCTTCCTCCTCACTCTCAAGACCCATCTCCTTGATATGCTTCCAGAACTTGCTGAGATGTCTTGTTCCGGAATCGCAGAGAATAGTTACAACACGGCTTCCCTTGGGGAGTCTCATAGCTGTTTCGACAGCAGCGACACAGTTGACTGAACTGCTGCTGCCAACGAAAATACCATCGTGCTCGACTAGCCAGCGGGCCATGCGGCAGGCTTGCTCATCTGTTACCCGCACAGCATCGTCGATGAGTTCGCGACCTGCTTCAAAATTCTCAGTCAAGCGTGTGATACCAATGCCCTCAACCATAGTGTCGACCTGCTGTCTGCGACGAGTGCCCTCGCGCTCTGTAGAAGAGTACATGACACCATGGCGGACCTTGTTGTAGAGACCACTGCCCTGAGGATCAGCGAGGACGACTTTGATGTCATCCTTCTGTTGCTCTTCCTTGAGATACTTTGCTACACCGGACACTGTTCCTCCCGTGCCTGCTCCTGCGACAAAAGCATCTAGCTTGCCATTCGTTTGTCCCCAAATTTCAGGACCAGTGGTGTTGAAGTGTGCTTTCCAGTTAGCTTCGGACTCGAATTGGTTCGCAAAGAAACCCTTGCTGCCATCCTTTGCCTTGCTAGCATGTTCCTCCGCTCTTCGTCGTGCAAGGTTAACGAAGTGGTCGGGACTGGTGATAGGCGCAGGAGTAACTCGCTCGACTGTTGCGCCGAGATGGAGGAGCAGGTCAGATTTCTCAAGAGCCATATCGCTGGGCATGCAGATATGAGCCCTGTAACCCATGGCTCGCGCAAGTGTTGCCAGTGAGATACCCGTACTTCCGACTGTGCCTTCATAGATGGTATCGCCTTTGTGTGGTGTGAGAAGACCTCTAGCTTCCGCCTCACGAATCATATTAAGCGCAACACGATCCTTGGGTGAGTTTCCAGCGCCATTGAGAAACTCAGCCTTGGCCATGATAACCCGACCTGTAGCTTCTGACAACGACTGGATTTTGATAAGAGGCGTGTTACCAATGGTAGCTTCTATACCATCAGCCAGTCCATTCCTTGCACCATCGTAAAAAGTTGGCGACGAAGGCAAAGACTCTCGATCCTGAAGCTCAACAGGATCGCCCCAAAATAGACTCGATCTCCTTCCACCGCCAGTATTCGCACGTCTCTTTTGTTGAAACCTTCTCTCGAGATCTGGGTAAAAGTCCTTGAAACCGAGAGTAACAAGAATACCGGTTGTGAAAGCAAAGGCGACGGCGGCTGAGCCGTAAGCCTTTGGATGGTCGCTAAGCGACATTATTAAGAAAAAGGTTCCCAATCCAAGATCAATTGGGCTTTTGCTGTAGGATTAGAAGACCTGCATTATTGGTTGTGGTCAAGCTTAAAGTTGGTCTTGGCTGAGGTTGAGCTTAAAGCTATGAGTGAGTAGATTTGGAGTGAGGTGAACCCTGGTGTGTGCGTGATGTCATGTGGAGCTTGTTCTTGTGTAGTATAAGCGCCATGAAATATAGAAGCTATAGCCATGGCTTGGCTTGATATTATCTTCATAACTACCTACCTACCTATTTACATACCACATTTCTATAGGAGCTTCAAGCAACTAGTTCTTAATTCTCTTCGGATCTGAATTTAACTTATTTCGGTGAAGGAAAGACATCGACAGTAATGGCTTCAACTTTCATAGCTACTCAAGCATCCCGTAGTTTCAGTATCAATCAGTCTTTCTTAGTCGACGATCTCATGGTTTAAAAGGTCACTATACACTTAATCATGAATTCGAAAAGAGACTCAAGTCACTCAAGTAGGAAAACTTGCGCATAATCACCTCTAAATGTCTCCAAGTCACTGGTGATCTATCCAACACTCCCCCCTCAACCCGAGGAACACCCGACAAATCAAAGACCCACCCCATCCAATGTAAAGCATCTCAAACACCAAAATCAAACCAGACAGTCATGTTCACGATATTCTAGAGAACATCTAAACATGGACTCCCCAATCGTGGCTCAGCTCTTTCGTCAGCTCTTCCACCATCGACCTCCCGGCTGTAAAAGCATCAGAAATCTTCCCCGCCTCCGCAATGGCCTTCGAACCACCACCGCTATCAGCCAGAACCGCTTCTATGCTACGGGACGACCTTCGAGTGATCGCGGAATGAAGACGAACGAGAGTCGATGGCAGCAAAGAACCAATCTCTTACCCCAGGATCGGTCGGCGGAGTTTGCCGAGTATCCTTACATAACTGCTGCCGAGCTTAAGGAACGAACTGAACGGCCGCGCAAGGTTAAGATGCTGCTAAGAGACTTTATTGACGGTAAGCTACTCTACCAGTTTACCGTTCGAGAAAATACTAACTTTAACTGCAGACAGTCTTTATAACCCCTCCTACGGCTACTTCTCCAAACAAGCTGTTATCTTTAGCCCTGGCGAGCCCTTCGACTTCAACTCAATGCGCGACGAGATCGAATTCCAAGCCGAGCTAGGTCGTCGATACACTGAATTCGAAGACATACTCGACGACCGCGAGGGCGAGAACCCAACACGCCAGCTGTGGCATACACCCACCGAGCTCTTCCGTCCTTACTACGGCGAAGCCATTGCCCGCTACCTCGTCTCCAACTATCGCCTTACCACATATCCTTACCACGATCTTCTAATCTACGAAATGGGTGCCGGTCGCGGAACGCTGATGCTGAATATTCTGGACTATATCCGCGAAGTCGATCCCCAGGTTTATGCTCGCACGAAATTCAACATCATTGAAATTTCATCTACCCTTGCTGCGCTACAGAACAGACATCTCTTGTCAACAGCTGCATCTCGAGGTCACGCAGACAAGGTCGAGATTATCAACCGCTCCATTTTCGAATGGGATCAATATGTTCCTTCGCCATGCTTCTTCCTGGCCATGGAAGTCTTCGATAACTTCTCTCACGACGGTATTCGTTACGACATCAACACCGAGCAACCCCTCCAAGGCCACGTTCTGATCGACGGTGATGGTGATTTCTACGAGTTCTACGTGCACGAGCTAGATCCTCTGGCAGCGCGATACTTTCGAGTTCGTCATGCCGCTACAGGAGGAAACTACCCCAAGCCGTACCCCAACAATGCGGTTCTGCGC
This sequence comes from Fusarium tanahbumbuense, assembly GCA_012977735.1. Taxonomy (NCBI): domain Eukaryota; kingdom Fungi; phylum Ascomycota; class Sordariomycetes; order Hypocreales; family Nectriaceae; genus Fusarium; species Fusarium tanahbumbuense. The sequence continues at coordinate 95,433 of JAALXH010000228.1, forward strand.
TACCTCTCCAGCAAGATGCCCTTTGCCGCCAATCTTTCTGACCCCGAGTTCATCCCCACTAGACTCATGCAGTTCTTCGACGTGCTTGAGAAGTACTTCCCAGGCCATCGTCTCGTGACATCTGACTTTGACTGGCTACCCCAAGCTATCAAGGGAATGAATGCGCCTGTTGTTCAGACAAGATATCACAGGAGGATGGTGCCCGTCACCACACCCTTGGTAAGTTCTCGCCATGCTGCGACTGACAGAGTCAAAATGCTAACAAGTCTCAGGTTCACCAGGGTTACTTTGATATTCTGTTCCCCACAGATTTCCAAGTCACGGAAGCCATCTACCGTGCCATCACAGGCAAGCTGACCCGTGTCATGTCGCATGGTGATTTCATGCGCAAGTGGGCGTTTGTTGAGGACACCGAGACTCGAAGCGGCGAGAACCCCTTGATATCCAACTACCGCAACGCCAGTGTTCTTGTAACCGTGTAAAATTAGTATTGTACAAAAGAAAAGGGCAACGTTACATGTACGTCCCACATACATCAAATGAATAAAAGCACAACATATACCCTTTCACAATGGCTTCATGACTGTTGATGTTGGTTCTTTTTTATTGGTATACTCTCTCATGGCACGACAAACAGCTCTGCCTACTAAAAACGCTCTATATCATTCCATTTTGTCTGTCCCAATTCCCAATATTACTCCGTGTGAACGACAAAGTATATCATCCCTTAAGATAGAGTGAGCTGATATACTTATAAACCCCCTTTGAGTAGAGTAAATACACATTTCTTGTTGTTTTTAATTTTACAGCTTGAGCTTCTCGTTGAGCCACTTGGTAGCAGTCTCAACACCCTCGTCGAGGTTCTCAGGCTTGGTACCCTGGCCTTGTCGTGTAGGCTCCTTACCACCGGAGCGGCCACCAACGACCTCGGACACGGAAGCAGCCCATTGCTCGGCAGTGACACCCTGGTCCTTGAGATGCTAAAGACAGTGTTAGCCAACATATTCACATATCAATTTTCAGGGGATAACTTACAGTTCCGACATAGACACCGTGGGCAACAGCGCCCTCCTCAGGGCTACCACCGAAGACGTAGACAGTCTTCTCCTTATCCTTACCCTGGTAGTGCTTGACGACCTCCATCAGAGCCTTGGAGGTGGCGCTGACGGGCAGGCGGCCAACAAACCACTTAGCATCCTTGTTGGTGTCGAAGTGCTTCTTGACAGTATCAAGTGCGACCTTTGACTCAGCCTTCTGGCGCTTCTTCTGCTCAGCAGTGACAGCGGCGTTGATCTTCTGGTAACGCTGGTTGAAAGAGTCCTTGGTCAAGGCAGAGATGGTCAGCTGGCTGAGCTCCACGCTCACGGCCTTCATCTGAGCCTCCTTCTCGGGACCGAAAGGCAGCTGGTCAAGAGCGTCAATCTTCTTGGAGAACTCATCAGCCTCACGCTGAACCTGGTGAGCAGCCTCGCCAGTGTAGGCGATGATACGACGGATACCCTTTGCGATACCGCTCTCCTCAATGAGGATGAGGTCCTTAATCAGACCGGTCTGTTCGACGTGAGTACCACCGCAGAACTCAACACTGTACTGGCGCCACTCGGGCTTCTTGGGGTCGGCAAGCATCTCATCGATATCCTTGCCGATGGAGACGACACGGACGGGATCAGGGTAGGTCTCGCCAAAGACAGCACGGCAACCTTCGATGGCACGGGCCTTCTCCAGGTCAACCTCCTTGGAGTAGATCTTGTCGCCACGACGGATGTACTCGTTGGACATATCCTCGATCTTCTTGAGCTCCTCAATCTTGACACCAGTCTTGTGAGAGAAATCGAAACGAAGCTTCTCGTTGTCCACCAGAGAACCCTTCTGGTTAACCTCATCACCGAGAACCTCTCGCAGAGAGTGGTTCAGGATGTGAGTGCCACTGTGGTTGTTGCGGATGGGCGATCGGCGAAGCTCATCGTACTCGCAGATGACCTTGTCTCCAGAAGACAGGGCACCGTACTCGATGTAACCGTTGTGGAGGATATAGCCACCGTAGTTCTGAACATCAAGAACCTTGAACTCGGCAACATCGTCAATGACGATGCGTCCAGTATCAGCGACCTGACCACCTGACTCTGCGTAGAAGTTGGTCTTGTCAACCAGAAGACCGAGAGCAGTCTTCTCAGGAACATCCTTGGATGACTTGAGGAATGTCTTGCCGTCGTAGATAAGCTGGACTTGACCAGTGCTGTCACCCTGGACAAACTTGGCATCATCGTTGGTTCGCTCTACCTTGAGTTCCTTCTCAAGCTCGGAAATCTGGTGGACGTTGAGCTTGGCGAAGGTCTGGACGGACTCCTTGACTGCCTTGCTGGCTTCGCGAGCCTTGTCCTGGGCAGCCTTGACTTCCTCGTCGTTAATCTCGAGGTTGCGCTCCTCAGCCATCAGTCGGGTAAGATCGACGGGGAAACCGAAGGTGTCGTAAAGTCGCCAGACAACATCACCCTGGAGCTTCTTGGCACCGTCCTTGATAGCCTCGGCAGCATACTTCTCGAATTGAGCCTCACCACGATCCAGAGTCTTGGCGAAGGCAACCTCCTCCTCATCAAGAATCTCCTTGATGTCTTGCTGCTTCTTGACAAGCTCGGGAAATTGCTCGCCCATTTGGTCGACAAGGGCAGGGAGGATCTTGGAGAAGAAAGCACCGATATCGGCGTTGAAGTACTTTCGGGCATATCGAACACCACGTCGCAACACACGTCGAACGACGTAACCTCGGCCATCGTTGTTGGGAACGGCACCGTCAGCGATGGAGAAAGAGAGGGTTCGGATGTGATCAGCAACTACACGGTAGGCAGTGTCAATGCCATCGGCGTCATCCTTACCGTACTTGTCGGCGTAGGGTCGGGCACCGGTGACTTCCTGAATCTTCTTGAAAAGAGGAGTGAAGCAGTCGGTGGCGTAGTTAGAGACCGTGTCCTGGAGGGCAGAGACGAGTCGCTCGTAGCCCATACCAGTGTCGATGTGCTTGGCGGGCAGAGACTTGAGGCTGCCATCCTTTTGACGGTCGTATTGCATGAAAACGTTGTTCCAAACCTCAACAACCATGGGGTCATCCATGTTGACAAGGCTTGCAGCGTTTCGGCCACCAACCTTGTCGTAGTGAATCTCACTGCAAGGACCGCAAGGACCCTGGTCACCCATCTCCCAGAAGTTATCCTTCATGTTTCCAGGAAGGATGTGGTCTTCAGGGACACCAACGGACAGCCAGAGCTCCTTGGCCTCCAGATCAGGCTCCAGCTTCAACTTCTCATCACCCTCAAAGTATGTGACGTACAGGCGAGAGGGGTCTAGACCGTACACCTTTGTGAGAAGCTCCCATGAATATGAAACGGCCTCCTTTTTGAAGTAGTCGCCGAAAGACCAGTTACCCAACATCTCGAAGAATGTGTGGTGATAGCTATCCTTGCCGACATCGTCGAGATCATTGTGCTTGCCACCAGCACGGATACACTTTTGACTGTCGACAGCGGCCTTCATGCCGGCCATAGGATCGGTCTTGCCAATGGTGCCGAGGAAGATGGGCTTGAACTGGTTCATGCCCGCATTGGTGAAGAGCAGGGTGGGGTCATTGTGAGGGACGACTGATGAAGAGGGGACTGTAAAGTGAAGTCTTGTTAGCAAGTCGTGAGTCAGACATAGAAAAAGATGAAGTTGATTATAGCTTTTTTGAGAGCCTCAAGAAGAAATTGAGCATAATTCTAGCGTCCTTAGACGTCGTAGAACGCAGTGCCCGCATTATCGCATCGCATACCAATTGTGTGACCCCTCTGCTCAAAGTACTCGAGAAAGGTCTTGCGCACGCGCGCAGCGGGCCACTTGAGCTCCGACTCGGCCATGGTCGCGCTGGAATAAGACCGACGTAGAATAAAAAAAGGAAACCTCTTGTTAGTCGCAGTCCTTAGGAAATTCCGCGCGGGAGAAGTAATCGTTGCCGGTCGTAGAGGAGGAATTGTAGTGGTAGTGGGGGTTTCTGATTGAAGATTGTGGAGGAGAAGTTGATGTTGCTGGGGTTTGAATTGGAGATGGAGATTGAGTGGCGTAGGTGCAGCAGCCGTAGCCGCAGCGGTAGGCGGAGAGGAGTAGAAAGTTCTACAAGAATGAGTCAAGACCGTGACGGATACATAAGGCCCACGCTCGCCCGCGCCCGTACTCGACCTGCTAAAGCAGCTGGATTTCAAGCTCCGGGGCAGACAGCGCCGATTCCAACACCCGTAACCGCTATCGCAACCACTGAAGCTCTGATTCCAACCCCTAACAGCAGTCGAGCTGATACTCCTGCGATTGATAGACGCCCACATCGAAGGCAACGCAACGCAACGCAACACAGCAGAACGTCTTGAACCTTTCTGTACCTACCAATCTCTAAGAAAAAAGGGAACACGTTACGCAAAGTCAATTCTGACAAAGTTCATCCTGACCACGCGTGACTGTGTCGCCTGGGTACTTTTTCGAGTCGTTGATTCGGCGTTTGACAGGCGTTGAAGGGTTAAAAGTTCGCCTTTCTAGACCACCGCAGAATTAACCACTACACTGGGTCGCATCCATCATGTTACAGACCCCCTCATCCTCCGCACCGGCTACTGCGATGGTTACCGAAGGCGTCGATAAATCGCAACGATCACGGCGGAAGAGAAAGGCGGATACCCAGGATAATGAACGACTTTCTAAGCGCTTGAGTTTGCTCAACCTTGGTATGTATTTCTATCACATAAATATCCCATTACATTTGATTTGTCTGACTCCAAACTAACATGGCACTTACAGAGAAGAGCGGGAACAAGCTCTATGTCCCTGTTGAAGAGCCGACAGCTTCAATACAGGCCGTTCCTACATCTTCCTCGACTGCTCCTAACGTACCCGCGAATCTTCCAGCTCCTGATGAGACTATGCAATTAGACGATTCAAAACACAAAGTGTACATCTACAACATCGACGACGAACTCTCCTCCGATAGCGAAAGCGATGACCCCGGTAAACTCGTCTTCCTCCCTGACATTGAAAAGCACCTGCGCGCAAACCGCATCCCTCCATCTGTGCTAGCCAACAGTGAAGGCGAATTGGCGGGCATGCAGGTTGTTCTTTATAGCGATCCGAAGTCTTTGACGGTTCCTGAGGATAAAGATAGTGTGCGCAAGGCCATCATCGAATCGAGACAACGCGCAAGAGAGCAGCAACGCTTAGAAAGAGAGGGGAAGACCGAGGTTCCGACAATAGAGAACAGCACCGTGAGTAATGACATGGCACCAGGCGCAGATGATCCAGACGCAATGGATCTAGATTAGAAGGACAGTAAACGGATGCAACAGAAACAACGACATATACCCACAGCGACTGGAGTTTGGTCATGGTCGAATTACCACGGAAATATTGGTACTTATTGTAACAATTGCCAGATGCAATGATTTGTATTTCTATGCTAAAATAACCACCCTTGATAGAGTTTCAATTTGATACTTTCCCACCAGCCGCGCAACGATGCTATTGGCGTGTGCTTGAATTTAATAATTGATCCTATCACGCACATACCCCTTGAACTATCTAGGCCTTCCCAGTCAGTCGCATTGTTCATCGCGGAGGAGGAGGCCCAGCAGGAGGCGCATAATAATCCGCAGGTCCATCCACGCCTCTCTGCTGTTGCCCTTGCGACGGATCCATCTTGGCGCCGTTGGGAGGTTCTTCGTACACGGGCGGTCGTGAGGGATCGTAGACTGGCGGAGGAGGCATGTTCTGCATAGGATATCCGCCTTGTTGAGCGCCGTAGTAGCCATTTGGTGGAGCGTAGTAGTATGTGTTCGGCGGCGGGTAGGCGTATCGGGGATCGACTTGGGCCATCATGTTCCTACTAACGAAGCACTAGCAAGGTTGTCAGTGTTGGTCGTTCAGTGAAGGTCTGTCTATCACATGTTTGACTTACTCGATGATATGCCAACGGTCGCAAACCCTTTTGAATCCTCTTCTTCGCATGCCAGTATCCGCCAACAATCCAGAGTGTAAAGGCCAGGACTATCACAGCGAGAATGGTCCACTTGACAATGTATCCTTCCTGTGGGTTGATTAGTCGTGAGGCCTCCGTGAAGCATGCGATCAGTACTCACCCTACTATACCACCAGTAGACATCGTCGTCGTCGCGGTTGGAAGTATCCCATGTGTAAGTATCCTCATCCTCTTCTCTACGCGCCAGCGCATGCCTCACGAAAGTTGCCATATTGGCGATGAGGGTGTCGTATGTCAAAAATCAGTTGTATGTTGTTGTAGAAATGGATAGATCGAGAACGAAATACAGATGAATTTCAGTTGCCGGTCCAGTGGAGTTGCCAAGGCGCCCCAGGATACGGTTACTCGTAAACAACCTGGAAGTTCCAATGGATGGCAGGGATGAAAGGGTATAAGGTGAGGTATCAAACGTCAGCTTGATCAACAAGAAGGAATGGCCCCCAGGAAAAAAGAGAGAGTATGTGGAGGTCAGAAAATAAAGGAAGGGCTAAGGGAGGGAGGGATTAGTATAGGATAAATGCAGAATTCCAACAGGAAAAGGGTCTTTGTTTTAGATCGAAAGAAATGTAACATATAAATAGACTTTCCTCCCTCTTCAGTTTCCCCTTCGCGAAGGTGCATGAAAGTGCACAAAGACAGGAAAGAGGGGCCCAGGGGGTATCAGAAAAGGTGACTTTCAAGTTTCGGGGTACGAAAAAGAAACAAGCCCAAGAGCCGAGCTCAGGCTGCACAGACTGATCTACTATTTTTGTTTCCTATAATTTAACCAGCCAAGTTTTCTGATGCCCCGAGACTTTTGCCGCGACGATCTTTGCGACAGGTTACGTTACTCTCGTTTCACAGGCCAGGGGTGGCAGGGTTGGTGGTACGTTCAGCGGCTACGAGCCCAAGACAAACCACTGAAACCGACATGTATACCACCCTCTTTCTTTTTGTAAGAGGCCATCGTTACTTGGTTGGGAGAAGTGCCTGCAAAGAGGCGGCGCCTCAGCTTACTATTTCGCATATCCGAATGCCATTTTCCAATGATGCTGCATGATGGGAAAGGAAAAGCTAGGATAAGCATAATATTGAGTTCCAACCATGCTATTGCTATCTGAGGCTAGCTGAGTATTTGATTTAGATCTACATGCTCTGTACATAGCATATGTTCGGAACTTTGGTTAGAGAGAAGTTATAGCCTTGTGTCTTGTTGAAGCTTGTTCTCATTGGAGTTTGTTCGTCTAAGAGAGTTATGATTGAACTTCTGGTCTTTGATTGGCAGATACATAGTAGATATTGAATTCATTCTGCGAAGAGTGTCAATGTCTCAATTGATATATCCTATCGCTTATACAGTATTAGAGTATCCATCCAATTATGGCAACTAGCTGAGCTAGGCCCCACCCCTCAACGAGCTCAAGCCAAGCAGCTACTATAGCAACCTACTACTGTACTTCACCTCCAGTCTCCATATTCTTTCTTTCTTCCTTTCTTCAATTCTCTTTTCTACAAAACAATGACTTCCGAAACTCTCGTTCCCGATAACTCAGCCATCTCTTCTCCTCCCGCCAAACGAGCCAAGACCGCCGCCACAATGGAAGCTCCCCCAGCCCTCCAGATCAAGAAGCTCTCCGAGAAGGGCCGTCTTCCTACTCGCGGTAGCGAGTTTGCTGCTGGATACGATATCTACGCTGCCAAGGACACAACTATTCCTGCTCGTGGAAAGGCGCTTGTCGATACTGATATTAGCATGGCTGTCCCTGCTGGAACTTGTACGTTTTACATCTTCAATTGCTTGAAAACGAGAGTGGCGGTCTAACAAAGTGTTTTCTAGATGGTCGTATCGCTCCCCGATCAGGTCTCGCTTCCAAGCACTTCATCGACACTGGCGCTGGTGTTATCGATGCCGATTACCGTGGCCAGGTCAAGGTTCTTCTCTTCAACCACAACGAGTCCGACTTTGAGATCAAGGAGGGTGACCGCATTGCTCAATTGATCCTCGAGCGCATCTACACACCCGAGGTTGTTGAGGTCCAGGAGCTCGAGGAGAGTGTTCGAGGTGCTGGTGGTTTCGGAAGCACTGGTTAGATAGGGAGTAGAGAATGCCAACTCTTCTCCATGGTCATGATTTAATGATTGGGGGTTTGCCAAGGTATATGCTACATGATAGCACAGATTAACACACTTGGTCGGTAAAGATAAAATACCAGGTTAAGCTACTTAACCAACAAAGGATAGACAAAGTCATAGAAGGAATCATAAAGATTTCCCGGCACATTCATCTCCGTGTTAAGGGTCATGGACGCTTCACATTAACATGAGACTCCAAATAACAAACAGGGACATACGTATAATGAACATGTTGAAGCTGTAGTTATTCTTCTATAATCAATCCAATGACGCCTTCGCTCCAATGCTATCAATGAGAGAAACAAATACCCGCTAGTTTCGATATCTACAAAACTACTCCCCCCGCGGCTCCCCAGCCGAAGTCGGCAACTGGTGCTTCCGCTCGAGGGTTGGGAGGAAGCCCCTGTTCTCTTCTTCGAGCGTCCTCTGCTTGTTGATGGGCTTGTTGAAGCCGCTGTCGCCACCACAGAAGGAACACGAGCGAAAAGGTGATACCTATGATCAGAATGCTTTCCACGACACCATCATCGTCGCTGTTCTGACCATCGCCGAGAGCACCGTCATATAAGTCGCCTCCATCGTAGTATTCGTCGTCAAAGACCTGACCCTCGGTTTGCAAGAAGTTCGCGATCCATTCCGAGAATGACCTGTCTTTCTTTGGCTCTGGAGACGATATCAGTACATGAATCATAGACATGAAAGATGAAAGACTTACTGGGCTCGTCTTGAATGGAGTGGATAGGCCCGTGTGTCAGTGTGTTCCAGGCGCTTCTAGCACGAAGCTTCAGGAGGCTTAGAGTCACTGGCAAGTATGCCTCCTCGTTCACCTCCAAGGCATGATCATAGTATCTCTTAGCCAGATGGAAGTCCTGAACCAAACCAATGCCATTCTCGTGCATCCATGCAAGGTTAAACAGCGCCTGTGCGCTCTGTGAGTAGTCGGATGCCCCGGTGTAGCACTGAACAGCCTTTGATATATCCTCTTCAGCACCAATGCCATCGTAGTAATAGTCTCCCATCTTGACCAGGGCATCGACGTTTGACTGTCTCGATGATCGCGTCCAGTAAATAAGAGCTAGGGTTGGGTTCTGGAGGAGCTTGCTCTTCTCTCGAGGCTTCCCAAGCAGCGCCGACAGCGAAATTTTGTTTCGGACCGTGTCCAACATGTATGCTACATTGGTTTGCGCCTTTTCGTAGCCTTGCTCGGCGGCCAGAAGGTACTCAAGGAATGCAAGTTCGTAATCACCGGCCTCGTATGCAGCGTTCGCATCAGCCCATGAAGACACCAGGGGCTCTGCTTTCTCGGCAACACTCTTGTAATAGGTCAGCGAAGCACCGCAGACCTTCTCTCTTCCAACACCATGGTGGATCATCTCTGCAACGTAGTAATGTGCCTCTATATTGCCGTGTCTTCCAGCAAGTTCGAAATAGTTGTTGGCAATCCTGACGTCTTCCTGGCCACCCTGGTCAAGATAGAGCTGACCCATCTGTACCAGAGCCGGGGCATAATCTTGATCGGCAGAAGACTTGAAGAGATCCATTGCTCTCTTCACATTCTCCTTCATTCCATAGCCGTGCAGCATCATCAGACCAAGGCCATGTTGGGACTGAGCATCTTGATACATGACGCCGCGCTCAAACCACAATTTTGCTTTTTCGAAGTTCTGGGGCACACCATCTCCCCTGAGATGCATACGGCCAAGATATCCAGCTGCCTTGGCTGCGATCTTTTCGACGCCTTGTTTGTGGCTCTCACGGTTACGTCCATCCTTAGTCCAATATCGAGATGCTACCAGAATAAAGTACTTTCTGGCAAGTTCGACGTCTCGCTCCAGACCACGTTGACCATCGTAATATATGCGACCCAGATTGTAGGAAGCTTTGGAGTCCCCCTTCTGAGACATCAAGTCCAGATATTCGATCACATCGTCTATGGCGGCATTGGCATCGGAGCCAGGGCTAGGCTTGAATGCGTTCATACCAGAGCTGGACGCACTTGCACCTTCTCCATAAATGCCTCCGTGGTTATCGGAAATTCGCCATGACTGGTGAACCCAGGATCGACCACCAGGAGGTCCCGCCCGATACCAAGTTATAGCTTTGTCTGCAACGCCTTTGTAGTATTTCACTGCTGTCTCACAGTTCTTGGTCGTCCCAATGCCGGCATGATGTCTGAAACCCGTTGCCATTTGAGCCCGAGCATCGCCGCGAACAGCAGCAAAGGTGTAGTAAAGTAGGGCCTTGGCTTGATCGCGCTCTACAACATTGCCGACTCCTGTAGAATAGTATACTCCGAGCATGTACTGAGCTGTCGTATTTCCGTATACACTGGCAAGCTGATGATAGTTGTTGAACGCCACTTCGAGGTTTCTCGGATGACTGTAGTTGCCGAAGAAATTGATCTCGGCAAGAAGGTAGAGGGCGTCGGAATTGTTTTGTCGTGCTGCCTGCTCGAGAAGTTCAACCGCGTTTGACACGGCGCCATCAACAGGTGTCTCATGCGATTGCGATGGGGCGGTTACGGGGCTAGATGGGATAGCTTTCAACACGTAACGCAGAACGGTTCCTACCAGACCTGAAGGTCTTCGCTTTCGACGATGCAAAGGTTGGGGAGCTTTAGCAAGCTCTATTCTTGCAGCATCAACCAGCTCTGCTCCTATCAATTGTCAATATCTTTGCGCTGCTGTCGATGTTGGTGAGATTAATCGTACCGTGCTGCGGGCCAATATGATGGCCTTGGTCAACAGCCACATCAGTCTTTGGGGAGGCAACATGTTGGTTTTGGCCATTTCCTTGCAGATTTTGGTCATTATATGTTTCCTGATAATGTTTAACGTTGGTACTGAGTCCTGAAGTCGCCTGCCAGAGCACTAATAGAGAGGTCAGTAAGCTTAGTTACCAGCTGTCGCGTGTGCCAGCGAGATGCGAGATGGTGGACTAACGGAGGACCCAAACGAATGATTGTCGCATCTTTGGCAGCTGCTATGTGCCTAATAAACCAATTTTGATGTAGAGCATGGCTATACTACAGAGTAGTATGTAGATGCGAATCAACAGTGTTAAAGAGTTACCAGCTGTCCAGTTGAGTTGGAAGGTCGAATGAGGTAATGCGAGTTGGATCCCGCAGCTAACCTGAAAGGGGAAGGCGTGAGTAGAGGTGCATGGCTGAGTCAGCATTCTCTAGCCAGGAACCGAAACCGAAACCACCAACACTTGCATGTGCCATGATGAGACATCAGTGAACATATTGACTGATTTACCTCAACCTTGACCGGTATTTGGTATATCATTTGACTATAACGACCATACACTCACAGTAATAAAATGAAACAAGTTGAAGTTCATACGGACTCATGAAATGCCATCCTAAACGCAAATGGGTATTTCATGAGGGATCTCTTGAACACTTGTATTGTAAAAGATAATGGTAGCAAGAGCTTAAGAACCGACTTGACCATGTTGGGGTTATTCTTATGACACACTGATCGAGTGTCATTGACAGTATACGCCCAATTGCATAGCCTTTGTGTAAACTCCGTTCGGATATCTTCGAGTCACTGGGGTAGAATTCGGTTGTGAACATCACATGGCATGGACTTGAAGTTCTAATACCGCGAGGTACTTGTTAAGAACTTCGGTTATGGTGTCAACAGTCTACATGCCTGCGGAAGTGTGTCAGCTTATATTACAAGCAAAAGAGACTTCCTATCACGGGTTTAAATCTCGAGCTTTGGGACTTTATCATGGATATATCAGATGCAGCTTACCTAGGTTCCCATTAGCCAGACAACATCCTCATCTGATATCATGACATTGAGTATAAATCCTCCGTTATATCTATCAGCTGGTGCTTAAGCACAGAATAATACAACCACTTTGGGTTATATTTTACAAATCTTTGTAATGAGATTATAATCTTGATCCAACCAGCGCTCTAACTCAAGTAGAATAATCACAACCGGGCATATACCATAAAAGGAGTTATCTTTCTAAAGTACTTATTTTGGGCTCTGGTCTGATCCAGGGGCACTGCCTGCAACTTCTAACAACTCAAGAAGCATAAGTATAAGTATAATCTATACTCTCTACTTGTTTCACCACAAATCGTTCTCTATCTACAGTCAGTACTAATTCTACACACATTCACTCACGGCATCTTTTCAGCTATCATGATTCTCGCCAAGTACATCCTCGCTACAGGCGTTCTATCCACTTCCCTCGTGTTTGGGAGACCTTCTGGCCTGGAAGTGAGAGAACAAGCAAACACTCTCCCGCCTTGTCCCAACACTGTTCCGGCAAACACGCTACCTGCTTTGCTGTCAAATATCTTAACTTACGCGATGAAGGGTTGTCGCTACGCAGATGGCGGCAATGTCAAATTTGAAGCACATGATGACGCTATCAACTATGGGGATGCGCTTCCCAAAGACGTCTTTACGAAGCTCAAAGACGTCTGTACTCGGACTGGTTGTTCCGGTGGCAACAAGGCTGAGTTCAGAACAAACGTCGCTGGGCATTACTCTGAGGGGAAGAAGTATTCTATCGTTGCTGAAGGCTCGTTCTCTGGCAAAGGCCTGGGCACACGGGATAACATGGTAGAAATTATATCGAAACTCGCTGGGGCAACAACTGAAGCCAGAGAGGCAACGGTGAATGATCCAAATGACATCTTTCAAGATAGTAAGTTCACAACCACACATGCATCGATTCTCTCTGGGTAATTGAGTCGCTGATATTCGATTGCTATAGAAAAGATTACAATAGCACAACATTACAGTTCGAAGCAATTTAATATTCGATACGAGGTTGAGGGTGACTCGGGCGCGTTAGTCTCGTTCCTAAATGTTTATATTGAGAAAGAAAAGGAGGAGAACAAGTTCTGTGTCTTTTTGATGAAGACCCTTGGTGCTACGACTGGAATTCTCAGTAGTGTTGGTGGCGGCGGTTTTAGTCTTGCTGAGATTCTTTGCGAAATAGGTAAAGGTAGTGAGTGAGTGAAGTCTAAAGTTTCACTGCGAGAAGAGTAGGATTATTGTATATGTGAAAGGTCCCGAGGGTAATATAGTATTGTGGTGGTTAGATTAGATTCAACAGGCCCTACATTGACTTACATATGCTTTACATTCTCCCCATTATGGATGAATCTGTACAGCAAGGGTATGGATGGATATGTAGTATATCTGAGACAGCGTGCCTCGTTTTCCATATTGTTCTCGAAGATCCAACGCACTACCGAATTAGTCCTATTCACCCGTTGCCTAACTGTCGGCACAAGCCAGCAGACAGTCAATGGCAGAGCCTCACCTTCGCAAATCTTCGCTTTAAACAGCACATCAATATATGTCCTACAAGTTCGCCTTGTTATCTTGCGTCATCCATGTTGAACAGAATCGCATTGCCAACTCATCACGGCGATCTGAAAATCTTTTTAGCAGATTTCAGTTATAAGACGACCACTCACAAAGGCTCTGCAAGGACAGGGACTTTGCTGCGAGAGGGTGGGATGAAGATGCGCTGTCCATGCCAACTCACATCCACGACGCCCGAGCTACCGGTACAGCATGCAGCGATTGGATAGCAATTGCAGAAAGCCATCGCGGCTGAGCGGCTATATTTGGACACTTCAGGGCTGGAAACAGTTTCATGTTCGTCATTTGGGATCTGGCGTTGGGTAGTCTAAACGGAACGGGTGTTCCTGGCGAGGCATGGAGCATCCCAGATGAATACGATCAGCTCATCCACGAGCTGGAGTACAAAAGAGTAACTCGACCGGCTGAAAGCGGGGATTCAAAGAGTGAAAGGACAGAAATCGCCGCCCGTGACGTGGAGCATGGTGTTGGTAGGCTGAAGACTGCTTAATATGAACGGTGATATTGACAGGGAATGTTGCAGACGGCTGTGGCTTTAACGTTTTTGCTTTTGACAGGCCTTGAGGGTTTGGTTCCTTTAGGCACTGAAATCGCGAAACATTGGCGTCGAGCGGCTGGTAATGACTTTGTATTGAAGCGGAATTAAACAAGTAATCGCTGGCTGTGGTCATCTTGGAGAGCTTGAAATCATGGTAAGCTAAAACGCCCATTATAATTTGGCGTCCAACCATGGCGCCAAGATGGCAACGCTTGTAGGGGCTTTGGCGGTAATTACCCCTGTCCATCATCCCGAGTTTGGGGCCTGGTTGATGAAGCTTAGTTGACCTCCACTGTAAGCGAAGGCTTTTTATCTTATATCTAATTATCATTTGCTCATTATCGTAGTTTACGAGATCGACAACTCTATATCTGCAATGTTCATCACAGACTTCTGCAAGCCATTGATCACCTGTAGAAAATAAATTGGGAGCTACATGACTTGTCGGTACCTGTGAGGCCATCCAATAATTAATTACACACGGCCAGCCCGCTCGCTCGATGTAATTAAAAACCAGAACTTTAAGGAACGTTAAGCTCCACTCGTCTAATGAAGCCTTGACCCTGTGCAACGGCTCAATCCCGTCTGCTAGTGCCAGCTGATCCAATGGTTATCACTGGTGTGTTTCTTTCTGTGACTCTCATCATTTCTTGTCGAGGGACCCTTTGAGAGAGGGCCTGCACCTGCTTAGCTGTGACTGGCGTAGACTAGAAAGCTGTGCATCATGATTCTCAGCCTCATGCATGGCAGTCAAGTTACAGCGCACAGCTGCTGTGATACCTTGACGGATACACTTGGTGTCCTGTCCCTGAGTCTCTCTTGTCGTACAGATCACCGTTGTGACAATAGGTCTTGTAGTCGAAGACTTGACTCAGCTAACGAGCCGAATGAAGAAGATCTACTGAACGGATCTGTAGATGTCTCATATCTATGGTTACTTTTGTCTATCTTATCTTATGCATCCATCAAACGAAGTAACAGCCCCTCTCCTAAATCATCTCTTTTAGATACTAGGCCCATGTCATTTTCATGCTCTGCTCTGGGCAGTGTTATTATCACTTGGCCCCAACCCGGCCAGTCCAGCCCTGTCTGGCGTGAAGAAGCCCAGCCCAATTCCCAATCTTAGGTATTAGTGCTTTTCTGCTTTTTCCTCTCTCTATTTCTTCTGATACGTACCTCTCGCTACCAACACTGGATGAATGATGAACCTGGTCGCGCATCCCCGTCGCCCCTGAAAGCGCGGTCCCCCATTCCCACTGTCACCCTCTCGTTGCTTGTCTTCCTCTCATATGGAGACTCACTTTCCCACTCGATCTGTCTTTCTCCTCTTTCCATGATTCTATCTTTTCTTTCTACCTTCTATTTTCATCTCTTCTCTTTGAACCCCCCGGTTTAGAGCCCCTCCTTTACAGTACTTGTACTTCTTGTCTTCTCTCGTTTCGATACCCAGTAAGTTTAGGAACACTTTTTCGAGAGAACCCAATTTCTGCAGAGGGGAAAAAAGGGTCCCCTGGCAAGGTACCTACATATACGACAGTCCAGTATTAACTGCGACTGCGAGTGCAACTGCACCAATCTTGTCCAGTCGCCCAAACCCACCCAACTTTTGGCTTTTGGCCTTTTGGCTCATCTGCCGCAGGTGCGCATCAAAACTGCCCGATGCCCACCTTCCCTGACTTACACGTCTCGCATTGTCTTGCGTGCAGCATCTTCAACAAACCACGTCGTCATCATTCTTATGCTGATAACTTTCTCAAACAGAACCTGTAGATCGAGTTTTCCCTCTTTCAATCTCCGCTAGCTACCAACAAAAGAAAAACTTGCCGTTTGCAGACCCAGCTGGGAAATTATCAGGATACCACCTAGTCGCCTTTAAGCCAATTCTCTCCAAGATTACTACCCCCCTATTCAAAGATATTTCGAATCGACTCGACGTCACCTTTCCTACTCCCCGTGCATGAGATCTCGCTACGGTTCTTTCTAATTCCCGATTTCGAATATAATTTTTTTTTAGCCATCGCCCACTATGGCAGGCCTATTTTCTCGCCTCAAGGGCAAGGATGGCAAGTCCAAGAAGAAAGGCGCAAACGACTCCGAAAATGAGCAACCAACAAAACCACAATGGACAGATGCTTGGGCACGAACAACCGTTGAACCTGAGGAGGTTCACGAACTGATCAGGTGTTGTACGGAGGAGCTCAAGGCACGAGGTACGCCACCTGTGACATAAAATCTCCTACAAGGCATTTTGTGCACAATATGCTGATTATCATGTACTACTCTAGGTCTCGACCACCCATTCCTCCTATTGCCATATCGTCCGACCTCCGATCCCAGTGCTGTGCGCTCATTCATTCGCCATTTCTTCGAGTCCCATGCCACTCTGCGGGGTGAACAATTGACACAAGAGCTGCGTATGACAGAGCCTATGGTAAGTAATTTGCAGAGAAGGGCCCTCATAGTAACTGACTTTATGATAGGTGGTTTCTGGTGTAGCAAAATGGTGTTGGGGTCGGCTTCAGGGCGGTATTGTTGGCTGGGATGCATACGAGCTATTCAAAGTGGGAGAAGTTGGTAGGTGTTTTGTATTTGCAATCACAAGCTGCATATGTGCTGATTTACTCCAGACTCGAACATGGCCCGAGATTCTTTCAAGACCTTCATTCCCATCAGTGTCGAGAACGGTGCCCGCCAACGCATCATTTTCGACTTCTTTGATCTCCTAGCAGCTGTCGCAGCACACGGAAAGTCAAATGGTCTCGGTGGACGAAAGCTTTCGCGAATGGCGGCATGGTGGACATTCGAGCACAAGGATACAAAGAAGGGGTTCGAAGGGGGATACGACCACTGGCTTCGGTAAGCTACCCTCAAAGTTGCTACCTCCATTTGCCATTGCTAACCAGAAATCAGTGCTGCCGATGCGACAAGCCACATGTTCTTCGCTTTCCTCCGATCTCTCTCGCCTGAACAAAACGTCACTGGTATTACAATGCTGCCCAGATCCCTCCAGAAGCTCCTTCAAGAAACCGAGTACCCTCCTCAACGACCCGAACTTATGATGACCAAGACGTACAAGGTTGTCATGATTGTGGACACAGTATCGCCAACCCCTTTTGCTCTGTTACGAAGAGCCAACCACTTCCAATATCGCGATGAGGACCGCGCGCTCCAGGAGTTCTCCGAGTTTGAGGATCCCGTACAGGCTTTGACTGATGAGTGTCGTCGTGTTCTTAAGGCCATCTCTGGCGCCAATCAGTCACAGGCCTCAAGCTCTAAGCATTCCACGAGCTTGCGCGATGCATCCTGGTCGAGATTTGAGGACATTGGCTTTTCCACTACCTTGGATGAGGAAGAGGATGACGATGACAGCGCCTTGGCCTACAAGCGACAGCCACCGGCTCTGAGAAGAACACCAGCCTCCGGCAATGGACTGGATCGACCGACGACTCCCTCATGGGCTGATTTTCTCTCTGCAGGTTTCGTAGATGAAAACCAAGGCGCGCGACAGAATTTGCTTCTGCCTCCTGACAAAGTTTTACCTCCCCTTGAAACACAAAGACAGCACAGTTCCCAATCTCACCGACCCCGACTTGAACATGATCAGTCCCTCGAGCCAGGTGAGCTCGCAAGCATCACAACACTCCCACTCGACGACTCATTCTGGTGGGTTTGGATGGCCAGTCTTGCTCCCGAAGAGACTGCAGAGCGTAAATCTGCCTTTGGCCGATGCGCTGTTATCGAGACCAAGATTACTAGTGGTCGCTGGCTAGTAATGGAGGAAATGGTGGCCGGCGCAGCACCTGAGCCCCAGGAGGGCGCTTACATTGCAGAGAAAAAGGGATTCTTCAGCTGGACGAAGCGTGGAAAAGGCCTTGGTCGCCGAAAGTCAACAGCCAACAAGTCAGTTGACAACATAGGCCAAGGCACCAGCAAGACCAGCATTGGTCCTGATACTCATGCCCGAATCCAAGCCAAGGCTGCCCAGCTTCGTGCACAGGAGCAACAGGAGAAGAGACTGGCCTCGCAGCCCTTGTACCAACGTCGTGGTCGAACAGATGCTGAGCTTATGGCGGAAAAGACTAACAGTGTTCTAACCCTTCAGCCCACCATCATCGGCGAGGCTTCGTCAGCATTGAAATGGGTATCCAAGTATGACAAGGGAACAATTAAGGATTTTTACCTTGCCAACAACAATGCTGGTCGTGGAAACATGGTATCGCCCATTCCCTCTGAGAGTATGAACGATGCTGCTTCCCACAATGGCGTACAGGGTCAGGAGCAACCTCCACAAGTGCCCGTTAAGGACGTGGTATCACCTATTACCTCCCCCACATTCTCCTCCCATGCTCCTAGTGAGGTGCTCCGCAAACCAGTTCCTCAGCCGGAGCTGCCCACTGCTGCTGCGCCCGAACAAGCTGCGCCAGAGCCTGCCCAGGCTCCTCCCGTTCCTGTTCATGAGACCGCCCCCGAACCTGCTCATGAGCATGCGCCTGAGCCACAAAGGCCTGTCAGCCCTATGAGCCCTATGCCACCTCCTAAGGACGATGAACCTATCCAAGATGTTTCTCGTGAAGGCATGGTCTCGCCCACCCCATCAAGCCCTGAGAACAAGAAGAAGAAGAAACTTCAGAAGGCAGAAAAGGAAAACCGTGGTTTCCGTAAGCTCTTCCGTAAGAACAGAAGCTCCAAGGTGCCAGACGATGCTGCTGCGAATGTTCATGCCTTCCTTCGCCAGAACCAAGCAACTCCAGAGCCACCTCAACAGACTCCTACTCCGGCAGACACACCTGAGCAGATGGCTCCCTCTCAGAAGGTCCAGCCTGAGGAAACCCCTGAGGCCCCTACGCCTGCCGCTGAGTTTGTAACACCTATGGAGGAGCCTGTTGAGCGTGTCGATACGCCTCAGAAGAACCCTGAGATTATTGAGCCCACCATGGACCAGTCACAGATTCCCATGGGTGCTAAGGACTCTCCTGCTCAGAACTCTGTCCCTCGATTCAACCAGGGTCCCCTTGAGGAACAACCAGCCTTTGCTCCCGATTCGGATGACGAGGACGACGCCACGCCTCCCCCTATTCCACGATCTCCTCGCCACTCTCCTCAAATCGGAGGTCCATCCCAGTCTGAGGAGAAGTTGAGTCACAGCGCAGGCCCAGGTGTTCAAGACCGATGGGCCCAGATTCGAAAGAACGCTGCCGAAAGAGCTGCTACACGTCCTGATGAGCAGTTGAGGCCAACCTACAGTCACAGCAACAGGACTGGAGACAATGACGATGATACAAGTGGGGAAGAGAGTAAGTCCATGCGAAACCCCTTGAAGACAACTAGAAACACTAACACGTATCCAGCCATTGAATCTCGTGTCGCCCGAATCAAGGCTCGTGTCGCCGAGTTGACGAACAACATGGAGGGCACAAATGGACCCCAGCCCCAGAACACTCGTTACTAAGAAGCTTGTGGTCAACTCAAGCCTTGACTTACTGACACGAACGACGTCTTGCCCCTTACATGACCTCGCGACGACGTGACACATCTACGAGACACATTTTGCAAGCCCTGCACACGCCTAATACCAGCAGCCAACGCTGATTTGTTTCTTCATTTCCTCGGGTGTTATTTGATATCCCATGTTTTTATTTTCTTTGCTTGATATATGATACCACTAGAGGATGCAGCCAGAGGAAGGGGAGTGCGGATCTTGATAGTTATAGGGGAAGAATGGAGGGCTGAGAGGGCTGGATGGGCCTTCCAATTGCTATAAAATCCTGTAATTAAGTATGTGTTTATTCGATCGAAGTATTCTCTCATAAGCTCTGTTGTCCGATGTTCTTTATACTTCTATGTCTGATCTGGGCTATCATTCTTCTACGATCGAAGTAATCCTAATCTTTCTGGTCCCTGAAACACATTGAGCTAACTTAGTTGCTTGTGGTGTTCATGTCTACATCTTGTCACGGAAAGAATCTGGGGCTGTGCCATTATCTTAATATCGTACTCATTTTTTATTTTGTTTTCGCTCGCCGAGGCTCATTATACCATGATCCATATACATAGATTCCCGAGGATCCGTCATTGTACCCTGACTAGAAAGTCACATCCATATATCCTTTCATACCTTACACCAGTACCCTTATCCTACCCTCAGTGTTTGAACGCCGTCATAATACGTACACGCCAGTATCGAAAACCTTAAACAAGCCAATTGCAACGACAGCCTTACTTTTTCTTTTCGTTCTCCTCTTCCTCGGCTAATCTGAGGGCCTCTTCCAGAGCTTCCTCATCCTCGCCGTAGTCAGCGTCGTTCTCCTTGTTCTCTTCTACCTTCTTGGCAGCCTCGGGCTTGGCCTTCTCAATGGCATCAGCCTTCTTCTCGGCTACCTTGGCCTCTTTCTCATCAGACTCCTTGACGGGAGCCTTGGTGGATGCACCGGGTCCTAGAGCCCAGTCGATCTCGCCATCGGGTCCGTATCGCTGTACTAGCCAGTCGTTGGCCTTCTTGAAATGATTGCAATCGAAGAAGCCGCGGGAAGCACTGAGGGGACTAGGGTGGACGCTCTGTAGGACGAGATGCTTGACACGATCGATCTTTTGCACGCGCTTGCCGGCCGGTGTTCCCCAGGCCATGAAGACGACACCCCTTGTCCTCTTCTGAGCAACAATGTCGATGACCTTTTGCGTGAGACGTTCCCAACCTCTGTTAGAGTGGGAGTTGGCCTCGTGAGCTCGGACTGTGAGGCAAGTGTTCAACATGAGGACGCCGCGGTCTGCCCAAGGAGTGAGGAGACCTCCGCGGTTTGGTGGTGGCTCGAACGTGGGGTAATCCTTCTTGAGAGCAATGTACATGTTCTTGAGAGAAGGCGGTGCAGGAGTCGGAGGGCGAAC
Organism: Fusarium tanahbumbuense; assembly: GCA_012977735.1. Classification (NCBI taxonomy): domain Eukaryota; kingdom Fungi; phylum Ascomycota; class Sordariomycetes; order Hypocreales; family Nectriaceae; genus Fusarium; species Fusarium tanahbumbuense. Next base: position 116,380 of record JAALXH010000228.1, read on the forward strand.
GGAGAATGCCAGTCCGTGGGCTTGGTTGTCGTTGTGGTAGGGATCTTGGCCGACGATGACGACTTTAACATTGTTAAAGGGAGTATGACGGGACCTGCGAAGCACGAATTAGACACACTGCAAGGTCAATGGCATATAAATTGAAAGCTTACCATGAGTAGATATCCTCCCTTGGAGGAAAGATCTTTCGACTAGAGTTCATCTCGCGATCCAAGAATCGCTTCAAGTCAAGAAACTCCTTGGACACAAGCTCATCCTTCAAGTGTCCCAACCAACTGTCGTCAAGGGTATCAATCTCGAGTTGCAAAAGCTCCTTCTGCTCAGGCTTCAGAGAAGCCACCCATTTGGCCTTGTCAAACTTGGCGACCGGCGCAGGCGTACAAGCAGTACCAACAGCAGGCTTGGGAGCTGCACCAAAGAACGAAGCAATGTTACCGTCTGCTTTGGGTTTCTTCGAGTCGCTGCCCGCTGCGGCACCGGCCTTGCGTTTGAGCGCTGACATGGCGAAGAATCGTGTGTGGAGACGAAGGGAAGAGTACACGCTGAGCCCTCGATACGAGGGAGGGACTCTTGCGATGAGAGCTCGTGCAGGAAGAATTCTGGGTTGGAGCGAAAGCGTTTGAGAAATCAATTGAGGTTGTGAATATCAAGATATGTCGTAAAGACTCAATGCAATAGTATAATGAACAGAAGGGAGAGTTACGTGAGAATTTTGGAGTAGTAAAGTGGTGATGCAAGACCAAGGGGTTAGTGAAGGTTAGTTTGAAAGCACGAGCGACGCGTTAAGTAGAACGCGGTAGCCCCAGCGCTAAGCTAGTTTTCTCAGATCGAGCGGGCGACCTGGACCTGAATGTGATGGAGAGTGATACTTTAGTAGTGTGATCCATGGGTGGTTGGGGCCTGGAACTAGCAGGGATAGCTTAAGCACTAGCGAGCCACGGCGTCATTCTATCAGGCAGACGAGCAAGCATAGAGTTTGTACAACTTCACGGTAGAATGGTTAAATACTTGAAGTTCGAGTAATTTATACAATCAATTGTATTGCCATGGCCTTTGTTTCGAGGGCGAGAGTTCAAGTACTGTTCTTTTATCCCGTATGGATATTGGCACTTCAGCTTCATATCGAGCAAGATATTAGCTGAAGAGTGGATATAGAAGTAAATGGTTTCTATCGAACGTGAATACGGTACGAGCACTCAGATATGCGGTGTAAGCACAATGGTTGCTGGTATTGATCTATCATGTTTGTCTACAGTAAGCCATTGTATAGTCAAACAGCAGCGTGAAGAAGAGTCCTACAGTTTATCGAGATCTGCATGTCGATGCACGGATCTCAATATCTATTCTGTAAAGCCCTTGCCATCCCATCTACATTTCTACACCCATACAAAACTTTCGTAAACCGAAACAGACTGCTGACAGCCGCTTACTTAGTACTGTGGTCACTATCATAGCTCACCATGGCAATATGAGTATACTCCTCGTCGTCCGTAACATTTGACTCGGGTGTAAAGGGTCGTTGCTGGTGGGTGTCATGAGAAGACTCAATGGGACGTCTGGTTGCAGAAGGGTTCGACTCCTGGCCAGCTCCAACAGGTCGACGAGGAATGGCAGGCTTCTCTTCTTTCTGGGGTTCGGTAGGACGTCGAGGCAACGGCGGTGTAACCTCATTGTTGCCTGCTCCTGACTGGGCCTCGCTAGCTACAGGCCTTCGAGGAAGTTGTGGCGCTTCCTCCTTGTCCTGACCGACAGGTCGTCTGGGGAGAGGCGGGTTTTCAGATACAGGAGCCTTCTCCTGCTTCTCTTGACCCGGAGGTTGAGAAGGTGATACAAGAGCCGGAGGGGAAATATTAAGTCCATGGAGATCCTTCTCAATCTGCTCTTGGCTGGGTGACTGGGGCTTGTCCTGTCCCTCCATCGAGGTACCTTCAAAGTCGATCAATTCACCCTCAGCGTGGCGGTCCTTCATAAGAATGAGCTCATCCTTCTCGATCTCGGATGTAGCCTTGATACCAACAAATCCACACTTGTTGAGAATCTCGCCAATAAGGTCGGGGTATCGAAGATGTCCACTGACAGTGTCACTCAAGTCCAGGTTCTGGATGCCGTCAACTTCCTGAATTCCTTGCAGGCCAGAGACGCCCATGGAGAGACTATGAGCACGGTAGACAAAACCAAGAATCAAGTCATTCTCTGAGAAAACGTTGAAAATCTTTCCAGAGACAACGGTGCGGAGAGTTCGCCAGTGAGGAGGAGCCGAAGGAGCCGGAGCACCGATGATGACAACAGAATCAATAAGACCAAAGGCATGTCGCTCGGCGAGGGACTGTAAGCAAGCATGAATGGCCGTAGCACCCAGAGAATAACCGACCAGTGTTACAGGGCGTTCTCCTTGGACCTTGTTGATAAGAGCATCAGCGAGTAGTTGTCCTGCCTTTCGAGATCGGTTGTGAGCGTGACCAAAGGGGTTATCAACATTAGAGGCGGCAGCGAGTAACTGGATAGGCCAAAGTGCAGCAAGAAGTGTAGCGAAAACGGTGCGCTTGAGGACCTCCATCTTGAGCTTCTTCCAGGCGAAAGATTCAACCATGTTTCGTAGTGCGTGTCCAAGAGCGATGAGAGACTTCATTTCGTAACGAAGGGCGAAGACCTCAGAGTCATCACTGAGGATACGCCAGGGTTTAGTAACATCATCCTCATCACGTAGCCAGCCGTTGATACCAATTGTAACTCGTAAACGCCGCTCTTGTGCTTGTGCTTGGTCCTGTTCGGCGTTGAATATTTCGCCATATTCTCCTTTGAGAGGGATGAAGCTAAAGTCTTCAACCTCTTTTGCGTACTTGTCCACCATTTCACCCTGATTCGTGTTAGCTGTAGTGAGAGTGAAGATCCAAGTCCACATACTGTCATTTTACCACCATAAGCGCCGAATAAAGCACCTACAAGGGCACCATTCATCCAAAAGATACCAAGGAAACTCGCAACACCTCCCAAACCGACACCACCAAGAACACTTCCAACAGCACCTGCAACTAGAGGAGCTGCCAAACCACCAGTGACGCCAATAACGGCTGCTCCGGCGACGGAAGCAAGACCAACTTTCCAGAAACGACTGACTTTGTTTTCCTCTCGACGTTTGGCTGCTTCAGCTTCAGCAGACATAACCTCCTGCTGCTTGTCTTTGTCCTTAGAGGATTCCAAGAGAGTCTTTGCAATTTCTATCTCCTCCTTGATGATGAAAGTCTGGGACAGCTCCAAGGATGAAGCAAGGTACAGCGCCAGGGCTCGAGTATGAGCAGAGTACTTGCCCGTGGACAGAAGGAGGAGCAGGATACATGAGACAGCCTCACGTCTATCAGCCGCAGGGATGGTTGTCAGTCTGGTTGGAACTGGGTGGTACAGAGATTGGAGAGAAGCAAGATCTGCAGATTTGTCGACCTTGACCTCGCCAAAACTCATAAGATCTTCACCCTCTTCTGGGGTACTAAGCTTCTTCTTCTCGGCAGCTTCTTGGTGCTTGCGTCTCTCATCCTGAATTTTATGATCATCCTTAACACGAACGATCTCTTCGAGTTTTGGCATGAATTCCTTCTTCCATCCTTTCATGTGCTTGATCGCAGCCTTTTGGATACGCAATGCCTGCGCTGATGGCTTGTTTGGCTGCTGCTGCTCTTGGGCCTTCTTGTAGAAGTCTTCGTTCTTAGGTGTTGAAGATCTGCCTTCATCTCTGGGTGTCGAAGCTCCACTCTCATCTCGAGGAGTTGATAGAACAGGACCCAAGTCATCGTCAGATGCCTGGAGCTGGTCAATCATGTAAGAAGTGATCTCATCCACAAGCTGCAAGAGGGCTTGACGCCGCGCAGGATTGAGAGTGATAACGATCTGACGAGGGTCAGAACATGTTGGCGCCATAGTGATGGACAAAACGAAATCGCAGATAGCGATGTTGTTTGGATAGCTCCTGTAAGTCTGCCTAGTGGGGGCCTGTTGGTCTTATAGCAGGAATGGACCTGTGATGTCAAGAGGGGTCCTAGCCCCAAGCTGGGCCGTCAAAGTGCAGAACCAATCTGGCCTTAGGCAGGCTGTATATGTGGCCTGGCCGTGCTGTGCTGTTGGTTGTAGTGAGGATCCCAACTCGTAGGCTGAGCTGAAACGAGCTGAGGCCTTGGTGTAAGGTACAAGTGGACCGTTGCTGGCGGCTGGTTGTTGGGTTAATCGTTGCAACGTACCTATGAGGTAACCACCGAAGGATTGCTCAGCCTCTGTCACGTGCAGCACAATAATAGGACTGCGACAATGAGAGTAATGAGTAAATTGAGATGGGAACTGAATCTTCCAGGAACGCCTTTAGTAAATGGCTTAAGATGCTGTCTTTTTAAAATGGTTGTGGCGCCTTGAGCTCCATTTGATCGCTGAAGGCTTGCAGATCCAACGTCATTGACACATGGGCCAGGAACCAAGAGCCAGCCTTACTGAATGCGTTACCCTTAGTAGTTTTTAGATGCAGTCTCTATGAGATAATAGGCATTAGAACGCATACCTAAGCTCAGACTCCTGAAACTTGATTACTCGTAATGCCATTCGCAAAGGCGAAGGAGAAGAAGTTCGACATTCCTGCATCATATCACGACATGGAGAAGATTCAAAGGTCCAACACCATCAGCTGCAACTTTCATCTTCCAAGCACTGACGATGTTATCAGATGACTATCAAGGAAAGTCCAGAAGCTTCAAGATTGTACACCTCCCTCAGCAATACAATTCTGATAAATCTAGAGGTATAAGTTGGTCTCATCGCATATCGTGATGCTTGACTCTAGGGTAGCAAGTGTAAAAGTGGGCACATACTCGATAAGACAATCAGGGGTCCGATAAGCCAGCCCCGCTAAAAAAATTCCCAGTCGCAACTCTCAAATCGTCCATGTTCCCCAACATTTCAGCCTTCGTCTAGATCTTTATTTAACGAGCCTGAGACCAAGACAACTCCCAATTTGGTCACAGAAAGGCCTTATAAATACCGATACGATGGACGCGCATGCGCTACTCTCATCTCAAGGATGGCGAGGTACCGGCCACTCCCTTCACAAGACCGACGACTCGATCGGACTCGCGAAACCTCTACTTCTTAATCGCAAAGACAATACCAAAGGCCTGGGTCAAAAACAACACTTCACCAGTGATCAATGGTGGATGAACGCATTCGACGAGCAACTTAAGGGTATCGACACTTCTAAGAAGGGAAAGGTGATACAGACCGTCACCACCGGCAAGCTTAACGTTATTGAGAAGAACCTTGGAAAATACTCTGTCTATTCGACTTTTGTCCGAGGAGGATTTCTCGAAGGAACAATAGACAGGCTCAACATCAATGACTCGAGCGCAGACTCGTCGGAAACGGATTCAAGCAACCAAAAAGACTCGAGCAAGTCTGACAAGGAGAAGCCTCGAAAAGAAACCAAGGAAGAGAAGCGAGCCCGAAAAGAAGCAAAGAGACAGCGCAAGGAAGCACGTGCTGAAAAGAGAGCTGCAAAGGCTGCGCGTCGAGAGCTCAAGAAGGCAAAGAAGTCTTCCAAATCATCCAAGTCATCAGCCGAATCTAGCGACGCAGACGAGGAGAAGCGACGGCGACGTGCAAAGAAGGAAGAAAAGAGAAGACAAAGAGCAAAGGAAGCTGGAAAATAGAGGAATACGAAAAAGCGGGAGTTTAATGGCATATAAAGCGAATTGCATATTCACGGAGTTGAGGTTTAAAAAGGAATCTTTTATGGATGATACCCCATAGATGTATATTTTTACGTCTGTTTTGGAATCTTTCCTGGCTTGTTTGAGAGAAGCCATGGTCTTCGGTCCCAAAAGTCGTCCTTGATAATGTCCACGTGTTCTATCACCACGCGAGCCTTTGCGCGGCTCTTCTTGTCCTTCTCCCTTTGTGTCTTGGATTGCTGGACAGGCTCTGTTTGAGAGTCGATAGTTTCTGTGATATTGTGAGAGCTGGGCTCGACAAGTTCGTACTGTTTCAATTAGTGCGTGTTCATAGAGGAGAAAAGGGGTACATACATCGCGGAAGATGACACTGCCTTTCTTGTACATCTCCGGTTCGTTGTTGTAGTTGATGGAACATTCTGAGAAGAGGATCTCATTCTTATCTTTTGCGAGCGTACCCTTTCACGTTGTCAGTGAACTCTCGGTCCAGCAGCATTCATGACTTACAGCAAGCCTCTTTTCAGCCTCCTTGTTGTCAAGACCCTTGATCTGGATCAGTGACCAGAAACTTGTGTTGTAAAGATTGTTGATATGACCTTGCTTATTAGCACATTTATCAGACCTCGAACACTATGGAGCACTTACAATCTGCTTGTCGCCAGCTCATGTAATCCCGGAGGATTTGTACACTGGGGTAGCACACTGCTCTCCCATCAAAAGACGGCAATGGGGGAGATAGGGGGGTATCCGGGAAATATGTAGACCAATAGTGCACATAGTAAGCAGTGAATGTCGACACGACTGTGCTAACAAGTTTACTGTGACATGGTTAGTCAAGAGTCGACTCCAGGATAGAAGACTTCTGTACCTAGCTCGTCGTTCGAACAGGGTGCATGATTTGTGAAAGACGAAGCTAATAGTAATGTCAATACTGGAAGTCTGGAAAGGGTCAGTTCAACGGACCTATACTCATCACTGATGCCGTATGCGATCATGATGTCTGGTAGTTCAGTCACAATTTGCTTGGCAGCAGCATTCATGAGATCTAAAGCTCGACGATCGTTCGGCTTCTCAAAGCCATACTTAGCACACATTCTTAAGACAGTCAGTTAAGATCATATCGTTTAATAGGCTCGTATATACTTTGTGAAGCCCCTGCCGTCGATGCGAACCACAATCCATGTGCTGGGCATCAAAGGATCCGTCGTCTCGAAGTTACGGACATACTCGAATCTTGAACACAATTAGATACATGTACTAAGTAGATACAGGGTTGCTGAAACGCACTTAGAGTTTGCCATCTCTGCTGTTACTTAGTGAGAAGTCAACAGTGAAAAGAATATTAGGCGCAGAACCTGTGACTGTTGTTTGTCAATCAGAGGGGCTTTGTGAGAATTGTTAGTGCAGCTCGGTTTGGTGGGGAGTGACTCAGTACCGGAAAGGGTGCCCTGGTCTTATTCCCGTGCGGCAGATAGTAGCAGCCACAGTTGCTGCTTGCACACCTTTACTGGGGGTGAGGTGGGTTATCGCAGCCTTGCAGATCAACATCCACACCTACAGCACGGCTGAAGCCAAATTCAAGTCTTACACAAACATTGTCCTGACCACTGAAGGCGGGCTCATTGATCATTATATCTTGATGCTATTCTTTATAGTTTAGCCAACATGAACTTGTTACTTTCCGACGATTATCTCCTCCAGGATTACCCCGAGAATATCACGAATACGATCCGATCAGGACATGCGACAACATTGCGCTTCAACCGCCAGGGCGATTACCTGGCGTCCGGCCGAGTCGATGGAACAGTGGTGGTATGGGATCTCGAGACTATGGGAGTAGCCAGAAAATTGAGAGGCCACAATAAGAGCATCACGTTTCTAAGTTGGTCGCGGTGTGGGCAGTATCTTCTCACGACCTGCCAAGGATGGAAAGCTATTCTCTGGGATCTCCAGGATGGCAACCGTCTACGAGAAGTTCGCTTTCGCGCGCCGGCATATATGGCTGAGCTTCATCCATGGAACCAGTAAGGGTATTGCGACCAGTCCAGCGAGCTTAATTAACATGCGCCAGTCTTCAATTCGTCGCGGCGCTTTTCGAAGAGCAGCCTGTTCTTGTCGATGTCACCGACCCCGTCGACGCAAAACATATCTTACCATCCGCACCGAAGAGATCGAATAGCGACGGCGACGCCGCATTGCGCGAGAAACAAGCTAAAGAAGACGCCAAGCAAATGACAACTTGTGCGGTCTGGAGCACCACGGGAGACCACATCCTCGCTGGCACGAACAAAGGAAAATTAAATATTATCGATGCGAAAACCTACGAAATCATATACTCAGACAAAATATGCGCAGGAGTCATCACGACAATGAGAATGACAGTGTCAGGCCGTGAATTACTTGTCAATTCACAAGACAGAATTATTCGAACATTCCGAGTGCCTAACTTGCTTGCGGAAAACCTCGATCTCGACACGTTACAGGTGCCATTGGAGCACAAGTTTCAGGACGTCGTGAACAGGCTGTCATGGAATCATGTCACATTTAGTGCTACTGGCGAATACGTAGCAGCCTCGACGTATAACAACCACGAGCTGTACGTTTGGGAGCGCAATCACGGCAGTCTCGTATGTATGCTCAAAGACCCAAAAGAAGAACAAGGAGTGATAGAGTGGCACCCAACTCGTGCTCTCTTGGCTGCCTGTGGCTTGGAAACCGGTCGCATATACATATGGTCTGTCGTGAGTCCGCAAAAATGGTCGGCGCTGGCGCCAGACTTTGCTGAAGTGGAAGAAAATGTCGAATACATTGAGAAGGAGGACGAGTTTGATATTTACGCGCAAGAAGAAATTCACCGAAGGCGACTGGACGCGGAAGACGAAGAAGTGGACGTCTTGACGCTCGACCCATCCAAGACTCTGGACGAAGACGAAAGCTTCCGGATGCCAATCCTGTTTAATCTCGGCGAGAGCGACAGTGAGGATGAATTCATCGCCGTATCCACCGGTACCATGAGACGTAGGAGTCCTGGGGAGGGTCAAAGTGATTTGGAAGAGAAACAACCCGTCAAGAAAATTAGCACGGCCAGCAGAAGGGGGCGAAAGCGTTAGAAACAGCTGGGAACAAAGAAAAGTTAGTGGATACACGACAAAGAACAAAGTGGCCTTTGGTGCATGGACTATAGGGAGTTAGAGCTGCATGGGATGGGAAGATTAGCTTTAACAAGAGCAATTGGTCTTTCTTTCATCCCAAGAAGAGATAGAAAAACGGGTAGTGGCATAGTAATGATAGTTTTTAATGCCGTTTGAAACTCCCCTATCAAAGACAAAGTGCTCGCATAAATAGGCACACCTCTAAAGGGGAAACTCCCCAATAATGGACACTGATCATTGAGCTTCAAGAATACAAGTTCAGATATATCGAGGGCTTGTGAAACCAAGATTGGCGAACCGAGAAAAGAAGAAGCTTAACAGAATCCAACCTCTGATAAAGTCGAATTATTGTTTATCTTATCTGAATACAAGTTTCTTGTACCCCTTAAAGTGAGAGCATGAACAATTGAGAGGTGTTTCGCCTGAGTCACTGCCCGGATCTCTAACGTCAGAGGGCGTGATTGAAACCATTAATCTTAGGGGTAAAAGTACAGGTACTTGAAAGCCTCATTAAAAAGCGCGACTGGCGGTCAAATAACACTCATTAACTGCTTTAGTCAGCACGTGAAGACGTGGAGCGTAAGTAGCGCTACATGACTTCCTACAGGCCTCAGGCAACACCCAGAGTTCTAGGAAGTCCTAAAGGGGCTTAGCGCGTGACCTGCTGCCAGCCGCTCTCAAGTCCAGATTCTTTCAGGCTTCCCCCGTCCTTCTCGCTTTAACCACGACAAACTTTGCCTACAACACAAAGTCATCACATCGCGCGTCGGGCATCGCGCGCAACTTATCGAAACAGCTCAACGACCGACATCGACCGATTGACGACATCGCCGACCGCGATTTTTCGATTTTCTGCGACTTACGAGGTGGCGGCGACGGGGGAGACCAGCCTGAGGTTCACCTA